>JAULKM010127760.1:0-19912 GCA_032355605.1 Rubia tinctorum | reverse complement strand
GCATAATAAAACTTTAATATTGCAACAAAGACCTTTTACCTTTTTTTATTATAATTAAACTCCGTCTTTCCATAAGCTTATGGAAAGACCGTCTTTCCCAAAACTTTTCCAAAGTCAAAATATGCAAATTGAAAGGTAGTAATTGAAATTTGATAAGGTACTAATGCAATGATATTTAAAGTAACCAAATCATAATCAAATTAATTTTATTAACGTAATTAAATCAAAACAACGTCAATTGTTCAAAGGGAGGGTAGTCAGATAAGATTTATAAAAAGTCAACAATGCATGCCCTCGTTTGATAACATAATAATGGGGAGATTGGGAAAATGTAACTTTTCCATATGACATTGTTTATGTTATTTAATCAGTGTGGATTTACCTCCATACATTAGTGTTATTTTTTTATTTGATAGATTAGATTGTTGTGTTCATGTTGATCACTTGATTTTGTTGTTCATATCGATGTAATGTTATTGAAATGGTTGTACAAATCGTGTATTCGTGTTTCGTTTGTGAATTTTATTAGGTCACTACTGCAAGACAGGGGCAATAGCACCGGTAAAACACCCCATTTGCACCGGTATTTTGGCCCTCTGAAATACCGGTGCGTAAGTATACTGGTGGTAATGTAACTTTCCATGGTACACCGTTATACTTACGCACCTGTATTTTGGAGGGACAAAATGCCGGTGCAAATGAGGTGTTTTACCGGTGCTATTGCCCCTGGTGATCAATAAAAAAATTAGCACCGATTTTACCGGTGCTCATTTTTAATTAAAAATATAGAAATGAAATTATTTATTAGAACACAAAAAATGAACTAAAATATAGAAAAAAACTTGAATTGAATTCAATGAATACTCAACACTACTAATCAACTAAGGTAGCTAAAACTAAATCGTATGAATCTACGCTAGTATAAAAAAAGTGGTTTTAACCAAGATAGCTACATTGATTAAAAAAAGTAAATTGCTTTGTAGTAAGCAGTTTTCGAGAAAGCATGAGACTTGCTTCTGTCTTGATCACCATATTCACCCTACTTATTGAAAAGGTCACCACTCCAAATTCATTAAATATTTGTTTGACAAAATTTAAAAGAGTGATACCTTGATATAAAATTAAGAGGAGTTAGTCGAAATCCCCACATGAAGAATATATTCAGACTACAAATAAGAAAGACTTACCGTTGAAGAGCACGGCCATGAAGTAATTGAAGTATCTAAAAATGTTTGAACTCAGATTGATAACAGATGAATCTTTCAAATTAAAAACGTTTGAAGCAGTGAAATTCTGAAAAATAATCACACTAAATGAAAAACACAAACAGAGAGAGATGAGACCAACCTCATTCGCAGTGGAAAACACACAAATTGATGCTGATGAAGACTACACAAGCAAATGATGGCTAAAATAAAGCATGAAAGTTAACAAACCAATTGGCCTTACTTAGAACTTTTCTTAATCTCGGCAACGAGTTTCTTCTCTTGTGCTTTCAAAACTTGCCTCTCCCTCTCTATATCTCAAATTTATCGATCCAACACGCGCTTATTGTCTCGTAACAACTCTGAAAATTTCAACAAAAAAACAATTTATTTACACATAACTGCCATTTAGTAACCAATAATCCCAAATTTGAACCAGGCTTTTCTAATTTCTCAAAACCTTAGTAAACCTAATTTTTGAAGGGATGATGCATGAGGGTATCACGGAAATAAAAATATAAACCCAGGGGGAGTTTTTCTCTTGTCGGAGAGGAGAATTATGGTAATGGATGACGCAACTCCTGCTTCAGCATCACTTGACCCTCCACCACACTCTAATTCGATCTTATAAATTATTGGATCAAATTCAAGTGTGTGAATGTAGAAAATAGAAAAGAACAGCCAATCCATAAGAGTATAAAGTAGAGCAGGTGTTCCAAACATAAAACCTAAACAAATCAATTAACCAAGTAGAAAAATGCAAAACTCAAATTATCCATATTAGATCTCCAAGCACATAATATGAATCTATAGTATGTTGTAATAAGTGGTGTCATCTTCTTCAACTAACCCATTATCAAACTCATAATTCACATTCTACAAACACATTGCAACGAAAGAATTTCTAACTTAATCTCAATAAATACCCAATCCGGTAATAAAAAAATCCATCAGAATGAAATGGAAAAAATCACAGCTCGATGGAGTTTGATTGAAATGAGCAGAGGAGGGAATCTTCTATTTTAGGGTTTTAAATTTCTTCACGAAATCATGTGCCGCAACAGAGGGTTTAGTTTCAGTGGTGATGAGGCATCATCATCTGTTGCCATAATGGTAGGGATTAAGAGGGTGGAGGTCGCTGGGGGTGGAGGTCACTGGGAGTGGGTAGAGTTGGAGGTCGTCGGGGCATGGTGGTGGAGGAGGAGAGAGTGTAGTCGGTGAAGGGTGGGAGGGATGATGAGGTGGGAATAGAATTAGGGTTTCAGATTATGTACATAGCAATACTTTTTAATGGTTGAAATTAATCAACAAAAGAAATGAAAGGTTTAGATAAAACTAAGTTTTGGTCTTTTTTAAAATACCTAGCACCGGTATAAATTGGACAATACCAGTGCAAAATGCATAAAAAAGCAGCTGCTTAGCACTGCATTAAATGGTTTTTCCTTTATTTTTGGAACCCGAGAGCAAAACCGCGATATTTTTTCTAAATACTTAGCACCTGTATAAATTGGACAATACCGGTGCAAATGTATATAAAAAGCTGCTACTTAGTGCTGCTTTAAATGATTTTTTTCCCTTTCTCTTTGGAACCCGGGAGAAACCCGCAATATTTTTTCTAAGTACCTAGCACCGGTATAAATTGGACAATACCGGTGCAAATGTATATGAAAAGTAGCTGCTTAGTGCTGCTTTAAATGGGTTTATTTCTTTCTTTTTGGATTCCGAGAGCAAATCAGCGAGATATTTTTCTAAGTACCTAGTACCGGTACAAATACCGGTGCCTAAGTAACAAATACCGGTGCCTAAGTAACAAATACCGGTGCTAACTCCAATATTTCAAAATTTTAATCAATCACTCCAAAATTTTGAAATTCATTTTCCCGCCATAACTTGGACGTGGGGAACCACAAAATTGAAAATAGCAATACACAATTAAATAAGAAACGATTGTGTGTTCAATATTTGGGCTACAATGGGTGAACGGAAGCTCTTCTAACATATTTATAGAAAATTACGCTATGACCCAAAAAATCATTACGACATTATTCTTCTCTAAAAAATACACAATTTTTGATATTCTTGCATAAATACAGACATAGAAAATAAATGAGTTTTTTGGTGAAATGTTGGAAAGCACTAATACATGTTCTAGTGTAACTTAGAGTTGATTAATTAGAAGTAAGAAAGAGAAATCGTAAAGAATTACAGATATGTTCTTGGGCCTGATTGTTGATAAATATTCGGTTACGAACTTGGAAAATACAATGGGGATGTATAAGGTAACATCACGTTCGAGCTGATTTCAATTTTGAGTCACTAGTAAACTTTTTACTTTTTGCACTTAGATCCTTCCAAGATAGTTGGAGTTGTCGAATCATAAAATTGGTGACACCAAAATGCAATTAAATAATATACGATTGCGAATTTGCAATTTGGGCATGTATGGGTGAATGAAAGGGGCTCTAAAGTCAACATTGATTATATCTACACAATCTTTGAAATTTATACTATGGCCCAAAATTGTGTTACCCTATCATCAATTGCTCCAAAATATATGATTTTTGTTATTCTTAGAAAAATATAGAAATATTAAATAAAAATTTTCCAGAGAAATGTTGGAAAGTGCATGTAACATGTTTTAGAGTAAGTTAGAGTTGATTATTTAGAATTAAGAAAGGGAAATCGAAAAAGATTACGAATATGTTCTTATACCCGATTGTTGATAAGCATACTTGATGGACTTAGAAAATACAATAGAGTGTATAGGGTAGCATCACGTTCGAGCGGAGGTGTGTAGTTTTGAAAAATTACACTATGACTCAAAATTGTGTTACCCTTTTTAGGCACCGATAATAGCACCGGTATATGTCATTTATCCCTATACCGGTGCTAAAACATTATCCATCCAGACACATTTTCTTCTTAGGCACCGGTATCTGGCACCGGTAATATGAGAACCGGTGTTAGATTTATTCATAAGCACCGGTATTTTGGTTTATTGTCCCCTTACCGGTGCATATGTTATTTATAGCACCGGTATTATCCTGCCAACAATAAATACCGGTGCCTATGTACCTGTTTTCTAGTAGTGGGTGTTCCATTTATTTGGATGAGTCGATCTATGCTTTTCAAGGTTACAATGTGGGGAACATAGATTGTGCTTTGAATCAAGTGGTGTTATAGATCTTGAAGATCCTTATTTGGCCCGGTAATATTGATGCGTGATACACTCCTCTGCCAAGTGGTCATGATTTTGCGGAAAGCGAATTAATATCCCCGGGCGATATTACAGTTTTATTGGATCTCTAATTAGTAATAGTACAAACGACTAGTGTGGTTGACATGTAATTTAATTTTTCTTGCAATAGATTAGTTATTACTAGATGCTAGTTGAGTTGAATGTCAATTCCAATTATTGTAATCGCTGCTGGGCGTTTTTTCCCCACCTTTGAATGACAATCGGCAGCCATTCTCTCATTGGTACCTTGTGCAGTTGAAGTTTTGAGCAATCAGCAGTGCAAGAAGAAGAAGCAAAGTCACTTCGAAGACCTAATAAAGGATTCCTGGTCGAACAATGAACCCGATATCCTAGTCCATCATGGGTGCGAAGCAAGTCCTTCACATGTACAGACTGTATAGTATATGAATCTACTTCTCTTTTTTATTTTTATTTTATTTTTTTAACGTAAAACTTTGTCTGTCTAAAACAATATTTTGTGTATATAAAAGTTGACTAAATAGTATGATATTTGAAGTGGCTGAGGCGATGAAGAAGAAGAATAATATTCGTTTCTCGATAATAAAATGGTAAAATCTTGAGAAAGACAGTCTTTTTGCATAAATTTATGGAAAGACAAAGTTTAACTAGAATAATAGAAAGGTAAAAGATTTTAGTTGCAATATTAAAAATTTATTGCGCAGTAGTTATAAGTTTATGACCCGATTAATGCAACTCAGAAATTTTATCTTCATTTCTTCTAATTTGCAATTTAAATCTTGATCTGTTCATAATTTATGAAAAGAACACCATTCAAGATACAAATTCTAATAAAATAAAGAAAAAGGAAATGGGATGGGAGGAGTACAAATACTCCATCCGCCCCACTATAAACTTTCCACTTTTCTTTTTTGTCCATCTCACAAATAACTTTCTATTTGTAAAATTTTCAGATGTAGTCATTCATTCTACTCCCTCCGCCCCTTTATATCTTTCTTACCACGAAAAAGTCATTTTTTAAAGTCATTGGAATAGAATAAAAATAATTTGTGGACTCAAAATTATTTCATCTAATTTTTCACATACAATTTTTTTGCCAAAAATGGAAGTAAAATACTAATAAAGAGACATCAAATAAGCCAAGTAAGACACTTATAAGGGGAAAGGGGGAGTATAATATTTACACTAAACTACCAAATTTATGATAAGGTTTAGTCAAATAAGTGTCCTGATTTTAAGCACTGTTTGTTAGTTGAGTTATTTAAGTTTATAGTCAAGTTTGTTTCCTTAATTCTAGTTAGAATGTGGGCTATAGTTTGTTATGGTGAGTCTATTTTTCTTCTATTTATTTGCTGCACTTTCACAAGGAATAAGATAAGTCATTCCCATAATTGTTATTTGCCTTCTCTTGAGTTCTTGTTGCATTTAACAATATGGTATCAGAGCAGTGACTTGGGAGGTTTGAAAATAGTAAGAAAACACTAGAGGGAGTGAAAGAAATATGAGTTCAGAAGCAAAATTTGCAGCAACCTCCATTCCAAAGTTCAACGGCGACTACGATCATTGGAGCATGCTCATGGAGAATCTCCTTCGATCCAAGGAGTATTGGGTTGTTGTCGAATCAGGCTACACAGAGTCGAGGAGTATGGATGGGATGTCGGTGGCGCAAAGAAAGAACCTGGAGGATATGAAGTTGAAGGATTTGAAGGCTAATAATAACTTGTTTTAGTCGCTTGACAAGTCAATTCTAAAGACAATCACACAGAAGGAGACATCTAAACAGCTCTGGGATTCCATGAAGTTGAAGTGTCAAGGAAATACTTGAGTGGAGAGAGCTCAACTCAATCGTCTATGCCGGGACTTTGAGCTATTAGCAATGAAGCAGGGTGAATCGATCACTGATTACTTTGGTCGAGTAATGACGGTTGCAAACGACATGAGGAATTATGGTGAAGATGTGGATGGTGTCAAGATCATTGAGAAGATTTTGAGAACCCTCACTGATAAGTGGAACTACATTGTTTGTTCCATTGAGGAAGCCAAGGACATAGATCAGCTATCTGTGGATGCCTTGCAAAGTTCTTTGCCCGTTCATGAGCAAAAGTTCAAAGTAGTTGGAGAAGATGAACATGCTTTGAAGGTGACTTATGAAGAGAGCTATGGTGGAAGAGGACGAGGAAGAGCTGCTTTCCAAGGAGGTCGTGGAGAAGGCAGAGACAGGGGTTGCCAACCGTGGATCAAGGAAATGGTTGAGTGTTACAAGTATTATAAGCTTGGACACTTTCTGTATGAGTGTCAAGCAAATTATGCAGGTTTGGAGGAATAAGAAGAGATGGTTCTAATGGCGTATGTCGACACTCTTGGAGGTGATCGAGATGTTGTTGGTACACTGACTCAGGGTGCAACAATCACAAGTGTGGTGATTCATCACTCTTTTGTGAGTTAGAAGAAGGGTTCAACAAGGTGGTTAGATTGGGTAATAATGCAAGCATGAACGTTGTTGGAAAAGGAAGTGTTCGATTGACTGTAAAAGGTGTGAATCACTTTGTTCGAGATGTGTATTATGTGCCCGGTTTGAAGAATAATCTTCTCAGTGTTGGAAAACTGCAAGAAATGGGCTTGGCTGTACTAATGCAGTCAAATGAGTGTTAGATTTATCATCACACAAAGGGTTTGATATTCCAAACCAACATGGCAGCCAATCGAATGTTTGTGTTGTTATCGAGCATTCAATCAATCAAAAGGGAAAGTCAAGAAGAGTGTTTCCAAGCAACTATTGAAGACGTGACTCACCTCTGGCACCAAAGATTCTGTCACCTCAGCTACAAAGGGTTGTGGACTCTTCAAACAAAAGGCATGGTGAGAGGCTTGCCAAGTTTCTCTGAGGGTTAAATCGTATGCACTAATTGCTTGAAGGGGAAACATCATCGAGATGTAATCCCAAGGAAAAGTACATGGAGAGCATCGGAGGAGCTGGTTCACGCTGATATTTGTGGCCCTATTTCTCCTGTTTCAGAGGGCAATAAGAGGTATTTCATTTGCTTCATTGATGATTATAGTTGGAAGGCATGAGTGTATTTTCTTGCATCTAAGTCTGATGCATTCACTACCTTTAAGCTATTTAAAGCCCTTATTGAAAAAGAAATGGGTTTGTCCTTTAAATTTCTAAGAACAAACCGTGGAGATGAATTCACATCATATGAGTTCAAGGAATATTGTGATATGAATGTGATTAAGAGGCAATTAACCGCTGCATATGCACCACAACAGAACGGAGTCGCCGAGCGAAAGAACAGAACCGTGATGAATATGGTGAGGAACTTATTGGTTGAGAAAAATGTTCCAAGAAAATTTTGGGCAGAGGCGGTAAACTGGGCATTCTATGTTCTTAATAAATGTCCAACATCAACGGTGAAGGAAATGACACCAGAGGAAGCTTGGTGTGGGGTGAAGCCTTCAGTTGGGCACTTGAAAGTCTTTGGTTGTATAGCACATGCTCATGTACCAGATGCTCGGCAAACAAAGCTTGTAGATAAGAGCCGTTGTTGTGTTTTTTTTGGTGTAAGTGAAGAATCAGAGGCATACCGGCTATATGATCCTACCTCCAAGAGGATTATTATTAGTCGAGATGTCGTCTTTAAAGAAGATGGGCAATGGAACTGGGAGAAGATCTCCAAAAAGGATAACACTTTTGATTTGGAATGGGAAGATGATAAAAGTGAAGAGAGGGAGGAATCAAGTAATGGTAATGAAGAAGAAAATACAGCTTCTACGGGCACAAAACCTTGAAATAGAAGAGCACCAAGGTGGATTAATGACTATGTCTCTGGTGCAAATCTTTCTGATGAAGAGGAAGATGAACAAACTCATTTAGTCTTGTTTGCTCATGATGTTCATTCTGATCTTACCTCATTTGACGAAGCAGTAAAGGAGTGGAAATGAAGGGCAACCATGGATGCAGAAATGAGATCAATTGAGAAAAATGGAATGTGGGATCTTACGGAGCTGCCAAAAGGAGCAAAAAAATAGGAGTCAAATGGGCATACAAACCAAAGTTGAATGAGCTGGGAGAGGTAGAAAAATACAAGGCTCGCTTAGTCGCGAAAGGGTATGCTCAGGAATACAAAGTTGATTATGAAGAAGTATATGCTCATGTAGCTCATATGGACAAGGTTCGTATGATTTTGGCACTTGCTGCACAAAGAGGTTGGTGTGTGTTTCAACTGGACGTAAAGTCGGTCTCTCTTCATAGTAAGTTAACTGGGAAAAGCAACCAAGAGGTTATGAAATAAAGAATGAGGAGATGAAGGTATATAAGCTTAACAAAGCTTTGTACGAACTCAAGCAGGAACCACAAACATGGTTCAGTCGAATTGAATCATATTTCATAAAGGAAGGCTTTGAGAAGGAGGACATTGACCAAACATTATTTACTAAAGTCAAACAAGGTAAATATTTGATCATTAGCTTGTATGTTGATGATTTAATTATTACTGGAGACGATGAAAAAATGATGTTTGAATTCAAAGAGTCCATGATGAAGGAATTTAATATGTCATATTTGGGTAAAATGAGGTATTTTCTAGGTATTGAGGTGGTTCAGTTTGTTGGTGGTATATTCATCAGTCAAACAAAGTATGTGATGGAAGTGTTGAGAAGATTTGGAATGGAGCATAACAATTCTGTTGAAAATCCAATGGTTCCAGGATTTAAGATTTCCAAAGATGAAAATGGTGTTGAGATGGATGGTTCTTTTTTCAAGCAGCTGATTGGAAGCACGATGCACTTGACTGCTATGAGGCCAGATATAATGTATGCGGTTAGTTTATTGAGCCGGTATATGTCAAGACCTACGGAAGTTCATTATTCGGCTGCTAAGAGAATCCTATGTTACTTGCAAGGTATGGAAAAATTTGGTATTCTTTACAAAGAATAAGGAAATTGGGAATTGATCATTTTAATGATAGTGATTATGTTGGATCGGTGGAGGATAGAAGAAGTACTTAAGGTTATGTATTTATGCTAAGTGGAGCTGCAGTAGCTTGGTCTTCTCGAAAGCAACCGATAGTAACGTTGAGCACGACGGAAGCAGAATATGTAGCAGCTGCAGGAAGTAGTTGTCAAGCAATATGGATGCAAAGGGTCCTGAAGAAGATAGGCTACAAAGGTAGTGAGAGTACTGTCATCTTTTGCGACAATAGCTCAACAATTAAATTGTCGAGGAACCCGGTGATGCATGGAAGGAGCAAGCACATTGATTTGCGCTATCATTTCTTAAGGGAGCTTGTGAATGAGGGAGTTGTGCAGCTTCAGTTTTGTGGTACAAGACATCAGTTAGCACACATTCTCACCAAACCATTGAAATTGGAGTCATTTCTAGAGCTAAGAAGGAAGCTTAGAGTTTGTGATTTTTCAGGAGTTAGCTAGTTGCAAATGCAGTCTAGTTCAAGGGAGGGAATGATAAGGTTTAGTCAAATAAGTGTCCTGATTTTAAGCATTGTTTGTTAGTTTAGTTAGTCAAGTTTGTTTCCTTGATTCTAGTTAGAAGGTGTGCTGTAGTTTGTTACAGTGCGTCTGTTTTTCTTCTATTTATTTGCTGCACTTTCACAAGGAATAAGATAAGTCATTCCCATAATTGTTATTTTCCTTCTCTTGAGTTCGTGTTGCATCTAACAGATAATTACTCTATCTTATAAATATATATATATATATATATATATTTAAAAAATCATTTTTTGGTTATTTCAAGTAGCACTAGATGAACATCACATTTATATAGTATTTTGTAGGTAGTTAATTAGTAATGAAACTAACAACCGTTGATCTGATTATTAATTATCAAAATTGGATTTATTTAATGTTTAATTTTGTTTACAGTACTCCAGACCAAACTTACCACTTCGACTCTATGTTCATTCTTATATCTAGCATTAATTCAAAATTATAAATTTGGTGTGCAACTTTTAGTGAAACGTAGGGAGTATACTCATTGATTTTGGGTTTATTTCAGCTATTCCCTCGATCCTAAGTCTTATGTAAAGTTTTGGAGGCAAAGTAAGTTCATTTCAACCACAAAATTTTTATTAATTTACGTGTAACATTATTGTCTTGTTGAATCCATCATAAAAACATATTTTTAAAATTATTTTTTAAGAATATTTGTATGCATAAATAAAGATATTAGTTGGTACTAAAATATTAATACAGGTAACTCCAAAAGTTCAACTAAACAACTTAGGCTGGAATTAAAAATTGAGGGGATATGTTAAATGTTAATTTAAAAAATTAATAAGTTTGAATATGATTCTTATTAGTTATCGATAAAATAAGAAGAAATGAAATTATGTCTAGCAAATGATTTTCGATAGTTTTTAAAAACTAATTCTTGTGTATGTGATCAAATAAAATATTAATAATATGTGTAAAAAATTTCTATGTTAGATTTTATTCTCTGATTTTTATTGTTTTTCTTTGTATATTTAGTTTAAATTATTCTTAGTGAATAGAAAATATTATTTTCAAGTTAAAGAGTCATATCTAATAAAATTTTAATCTTTTAAATTAAGAAACTAGTACAACATTTTGTAAGATCAATTTTATTTATTATATACTTAATATAATAAATTTAATGATGACAAAATTTATTTGATAGAAAAACAACTTATCATGAAAATATATTATCCAACAAGTAAACAAATCACTTTCCATCATGTACAACTCACTTTTCAAAAAATAATTGTACAATTCAAACAATAAATGAATTAAATTTAAAATCAACATGTGCACTTCACGTGTTGACACCTTTGATTTAGCTGCCTCTCAAATTGTGTAAATTAGCAGTCGGTAATAGTATACTTTCACCAATAGATTGACCACGGACAATATATATATATATATATATATATATATATATAATTCAAAAATTAAACACCTATCCATAGAATATATAATTGGTCGTGTGATTATTTTTAAGTGGAAAAAAAAGAATTGTATTTCTTTATTCGAAAAACAACTAACCATAGCATATATAATTGGTTGCGTCATTATTTTTATGTGGAAAAATAAATAAATGATTTGTATTGCTTTATGCGAAAGGGAAGGAATACGAAATAAGTAAAACGAAAGACATCTGATTATCCACACAAATAAACGAATTATTTTCATCATGCATATTGATATGGCAACAATGGTACAACTCAAGCAATAAATGAATTAAATTGAATGTTTCGAACAACATTTCACGGGCTGAAACCTTTAATCAGTCCACCACCAACCAGCCTCTCACATTGTGTAAATAGTGGGTATCCTTCACCAAGAGAAAAAATAATAAATATTCAACTAATACTGGTCATTTTATAAAAATATAATTGCATAAATCGTCTTAATAGGTTCAAATCATCATCTAATGACCGATTAAGAAATTAAATGACGCTTTTAAAAAACTCATAATTAAAGTGACGGTTTAGGCAAGATTAAGAAGTTGTGATGTGTTTATTCCAGATTTTTTACCTAAAAACGTAGAGTTTAATTAGTTTGTTCGTGTGTGTATATATATATCTATCCGTGGGACAAAAATGTTGTAAATACCAAACTAATCCTGATCCTGAAACCAGCAAAGAATTATGGAACTGGCATAAATACACATTTTGCATATATCGTGATGTGCTAAGTTGTTAGCCATTTGTATAAACTTTTATTATTAATTTCACATGTATACACTTTTTGTTTTAATAATAACGAAAGATGGATCACATGGATCTAAATCTATCACATCTCATATGTGGATGTGTGCAGTGGCGGAATTAGAAAGAAATTTGAGGAGAGGCGGGGCTGGGTGGGGCGGGGCTGTATATTTACCCTTAGTCAGCGGAGGTTGGGGGGCGGCCGCACCGACTCGCCCCCAGTCCGCCGCTGGATGTGTGTTAATTCACGTATTTTCCAACATACGAAAAATGACAACTTACGCATATACATACTGTGTAATTACAAACTAATCATGTTCGTTATCTATTCATTTGTAATTAGCTGATCAGGGAGGAACTATCGGAGACTTGTGGATGTTTAGTCCCCCAATTTTCTGGTTTTATTATATATGTATTTTTTTCTCTTCTCTTCTTTTTTGTAAAATACTATGTTCGGTTTTTGTTTCCTTCTGATCCCTCTTAAATGTTTGAGAATGGTATCATAGTCCATTCATATACTAGTGTATTTTTTCTTACATCCGAGTGTTAGGTTGTCAAATTAAATTACAAGTACGTCTATGTAAATAAGTTAGTTCTATCACTTAACAACCACTAAATTGTTATATTTATACAGTTATTTTGTAATAAGATTTTTACATATCTAATCATTAATATATTAAAAAAATATCCTAGCTCTCTTAAATCACCGTTATTATGACTGTTTTAATTTATTAAAAAAATAATATGTACTTATTCTGTCTCAGCTGAACTTGCAGTACTCTTTTTTTTATTCATTCTCTATCAAAAATTGATCGCATATTTGAATAAACACATGAACAACAACATTATCGCATACTCCCTCCATCACACTCTAAATTGTTTATTTACTTTTTTACGATTTTCAATGCACATATTTGACCGTAAACATCTTTAGCTACTTATAATAATGCCGCACGAAAATATGATATTTGTAAAATTGATGTTAAGACAAATCTAATAGGATCACATGATATATTTATTATTTATATACTAATTTATATTTAAAGTCAATGTTTACAAAGTTTGACTCTCAAAAAGTAAATAAACAATTTAAAGTGGGACGGATGGAGTATAATATAGTTGAATTCGTCGTAACAAGTTTTTTCTAAATATCAACTTCTTACGTGTCTTTATCATACGCAAATAAAGACGAAGTTCTTGGACAATATACTAAAAGCAAGAGTGCAAGTTCAGATGATACTGATGGAGCAACCGGCGGCATATGAGAGCATTTGGTGCTGGATGAACAAGTACTACATGTAGAGTTGAATGGGGATGTTGATGAGTCGATGGCCTAAGTTAAGGTAGGAGGAGAAGTGTGGTAAATATGGGTATCCATCTATCTCAATATCGTTCATCATTCTCATTAATGTATCCGCTTCATTTATTCGTATACTTCCGATAAAGAGCAGTTACTCGCATTATGGGTAATTTTAACCCAGTTAATGCATAATATTAAAATTGATCAATAAGCTATGAGTAGTTATTTGACCGTAAATTATTATGAGTATATTGTAAGTGAGTTTAATAAGAGAGTCAAAGATGAGGATGGTGGTGGTTATTCTGTGTTGAAGAGGAATGTCGGTCTGTATTGATATAAAGATGGAGTGTCTGGCCATAACAGATTTAACACAGAGGTGGAGGATCTGGATATGGAAACACAGCCCTTTGAGTTCATAATGTTACATTTAAAAGCTTTTCTTATTGCATTATTCAGATGGGAGGGCTTGACCCATTCTTGATCTCTTTTGTAAAATTCTATTTGAATACATTTCTGGTTAGGGGATCCATTAACAACTCCAGCTCATCATACGATGATGCTTTCAATTAAATTTTAAAAAAAGATGGGATGATATGGTCGATATGAGTTTTCTAGTTTTGACGGAACTAGTGATCCCATATTTTTTATACCGACGTTGGAATGCAGTAATGAGTTAGGGACTGCTTATAATGTGGTTTGTTCAACCGATATGCGATGGCCATCCGGTTGCACGACGGTGCCCATTCATGTACTATTGGTGATTCAACCTTCATTCGACGAAACTGTAGAACTTCCTACTAAATTATAGTACTACTCCCTGTGTCCCCAATTAAATTTCATAGGACATTTGTCACTGTCTCCAAAACATATGTGATAACATTAGTTACATATAATTACGACGCATGAAAAATTGATATATAATTAGAAACTAGTTACTACGGAGAATTTAATAATATGATATACAATTTGCATATTCATTTAAACATAGGTAAAAAATTGATAAATTTGAATAAAAAAATAAGTTTAGAGTACTAGTAGAATGTATTGTGAAACATTAAAAAGAAAAGTAGAAGTAAGATCATGTACAATGCCGAGCCCGCTCCCGTGGTTTCATTTCATTAAATAATCAATGTCTCTCTTCCACCTCAACAATTGAACCCACAACTAAATCACTCAATTTTTTTCTTAACCGTGGTTGAGACCACTCCATGGATCTCACTTGATTCTCTATATCATACTCATTATTTTTACCTTTAATAATTAATTCAAATAAATTTACCAAACAAAATAAATTGTAATGTGAAATTTAAGAATGCAACTATAATTTTGGAATTGGATTTTGTTTTTTCAAATTTAATTTTTCAAATCAATTTCAAAATTTAAAATTTATTTTATGAAGCTTAATTAAATAGAACCATATATATATTTAAAGAATGTAATTTTGATTTTTGAAAGGATCCAAAATTTAATTTATATTTTAAAAAAATAAAAACCATAAATTTTTGAATTTTTTTCCATTTTTTTGAATTTTTAAAAAGCACAAATTTTTTTAAAAAAATTAAAAATAGATTTTTTTAAAAATTGGTTGAGACACATGACACCACCAGATTGGGTCACGTGTCCCAATCGGCTTCAAAAAAAAATTTAAAATGGGGACATATGATGCCACGTGGGCCAATCATAGGGTGCTTTGTCAAAAAAAAAGGCTTGCAGCAGGCGCACATGGGACGCTTGACATTTCCTCAATTGGGCACGGGGTCGGTTGACCAATCCGGATGGACGAGTTGCATTGATGCAGCCCTCTTTAAGCTCCCGTTGTGGGTGGTTTTTAATTTCGGTTCCGTTTCAATTTTTAATTGATCCCGATTTGAGCTCTCATTTTACATACTCTAACTCGGAAAAAAGTGTAGAATGGAGGTGGGAATGAATGAAGGTTGTGACTTGTGAGCACAATGGTAACCTGACCTTATATAAATCCCAAGATTCCCAACCAACACAAAGTACACGTACTCGCCAAATTAATTGGCGATATTCATTTTTGACTTGTTCAAACACATGCAATATCCATCCAATGCCTGTTCATATCAGTTAATGCGTCTTCGTGGTTGTTAACATTAATAGATTAAATATACTACATAATTTCTTTTTCATATTTCAAATTGGTGTTCCATTTTAAACAGAGGATGTAGATTTATTATTGTTTGAACATATCATAACACATTATTATCAGCAAAACCAGACCAAATCCCCACTATTAAACACTGAAATTTTGGTTTTATCGTTTTATTAAATCTGTGTTCCAACATAACATGTTAAACCAAGTATGTAATGAAAATAACACAAGAACACATAAGACTTGGTTACGCAGTTCGGTGAAATCCATCTCGGGGCCTGATCCAATTCAAAATAAATCCACTAATCAGAAAGATACAGTACAAAGTACACCATACAATTATACTTATCTTCTAATTATTAACGTGTGAATTCTGCAAGCACCCCTTGCTACTGATCCACTTTAATCAGACTCCCTCTGACCTCGAAACTCGTCGACGCTGGATCTCCTCCTCCCTAGGAATTAAGGTATGCGTTCTGAACTAATCAACAGGTCACGGTATGTTGGAACATATATTTGCTGGCTCTCGCAGTACTCACGAAAAGATATAAAATCTGAGTGCAGATTTTCTCAATGAAATTCGTGAGTAATGCAGCTGTGATGTCCACTATAAATAGTCCATTGAGCATATCGGAATTTTCCATGATTATTTCCATAATTTTCATATTCCTTATATGCTTCTGAAGCGTATTCAAAATCTCATAAATAAAAGGATTTTCTTTATCTCAAACATCCCACAATATTCTATAAATCCAATTCCATAATTGTAGAGATTTTCCCTAAATTCATTATGCTTCATGCACGTCTGAATCAATATTGCATAATTTTCATATTTTCGTAATATTGCATAATCGATGAAAGCAAGTTTAGCGAATTGATTCTTTGTGTTCATATATGAAAGGAATGAAATTGATTTATTGCGTGAGATTGAATTGACATTTTGATTAAAGGAAATAAATTAATCAAAGAGGAAGGAGATTGATTTTTCGTTCGTGTTCACACACAAGAAAGAAAAAGTTTTAATATTTGAATGTGGCAAAACGAAATATGGTTCACATTGACTTTTACAATGATGTTTAATTTCGAACCGCTGTAAATTTGAATTTTACGCAGCAATTCAACTTAAAAATTGAACATTTGAAAATAATGGTTCCGAATTCAAAACTTTCATTGAATGAAACTGCCGTTTGTTGAAAATGTTAGTAGCCATTTTTGCACGAGTACTTTTAACTTTGAAGTTTGAGCGAGACGAATAGCAGTGAACCGAGCCCTAAATCGAAGGTCTAAATTGAAGAAATGTAGTCACATCGGAGCGATGATTAGGTAGAAAATCAATAGTAATGAACATATCTTAGTTCATTCGGTGATTTGATACCATTGCAGGTGATAAATCTCAATGATGACAGAGTTGAGCATGGTGGTATATATTCATTTTGGATGATTCTCAGAGTCCTCCAAAATCAAAACATTTACTGCATATTTAATTATTAGTGGTGCGCTTTTAAAAAAATAATATATTAACATACATTTTCTATTCTTAGCCAGATTTGTTATTTTATTTATATTTTCTAAATTCAATTTTATTCACTCACTTTAAATGTAAGTAAAAATTGAAGTGTCAATATTGGTGGTAAAATAGTATTAAAACTTGATTTTAGATTTTGGGAGGAGGAGACATATAGGTTGAGGTTGGTCATGACTTCCTCCACGTATTATGCCTACACTGACTGGAGTAGTACATTAATTGGTACTCGCTCTAGAACATCTTTTTCATGCTTCATTACTGCCTGTCTCCTCACTTTTTATGAATATCCACTGCATTCTTTACCATACCTTCGCTTTCTATGGCGCTGCACTTTTTAATGGAATAACATATCATGCACCAATGCAATTTTCCATGAAACACTAGTTATCTACTTATATCATAGGCACAATTGTTTTTTTTAACTTTCGAAATCAGTTTCCAAGTCAGAATTGGTTCAACGATTCTTTATCTTAATCGTCCTACGTTGCTAGCAATGAATGGTGGAACCATAGAAGTGCACATATAACCATGTGATAATTGAAAGTGCAAATATAACCCTAGATAATTAGTTTACGTGCAAATATAACATTTTTCGAAAGTTTGAGATCGGCATTAGGTGAAAAGTCAACTTTACCCTTCTGGAAAAAAGAAAAAAAAAAGTGAATTTACTACTTTAATCCAAAAACTCCCTAACCTTAACTTCAAACCCTCATCCCGCCGTTCCTTTTCCTCTCTAGCCATTTTCCCAAATCGCCGTTCTCTTTCCCAAACTGCTACCAATCGCTCCGCCGCGGCGAAGACGAGAATTCCGGAGAAAATGGTTGCCGCTCAAACTTGGCCGAGTCGAGCTTGGCCGGAGATGTCCACCACCAGCGAGTTAAAGTTACCGCTCAAGCTCAGAATCAGGCATTTTCGTTGCTTGGTTGGACGTCGGCTTCACAGCTGCAAAGAACCAAGGAAGGCCCAACAATGTAGAGTGACGCGGGAATGATGGTAGAGACGAGAATCCCGGAGATAGTGGCGCTTGAAATGGTGGTCAATGGTGGTGGAGGTGGCGTGGGGCTGTGGAGGTGGCAAGTAGGGAGAGGGGTTGGTGGTGGTTGATGATTTTCCAATCTAGGACCAGGGGAAGGATGAGCAGTAAGGAGCTAGATTTTCCGATTTGGGTTGATGAGCAGTAAGGAGCCGGAGCAGCGACGGTGGTGGAGTGGAGACGGCGGCAACACGGTGAAGGTGGTCGAGCAGTGGCAGTGGTGGCAGTATAGTGATGGGTGACGGGGCATTTTGTCTTTCAAATTTGTGTATTAGGCTAAAAGGGCATTTTAGTAGTTTTTCGCCGGTCAATATCCCGAAATGGCCAGTCAATGTTGGAATATAGGATTTAGAGTTATATTTACACTTATATAAAATAGTTAGAGGTATTTTTTGCACTAAAAATTATCTCAGGGTTATATTTGTATATTTCCCTTAAAAATAAGTTTATGAAACTATGTTTTTTAAAGATAAACTTATCATTTTATGTGCTATCGATTATTACTTGATATATTATAGATTGTATTTTCTGAATCAATCATTTTCAGAGAAATTTATATGTTGCTTGCCTGCCTTCTCGTTTCTCTTAATATGTGAATATAAACTAGGCAAAAATTACCTAAGAACGCATGACAAACTACTTCATAATTTTAATCATCGTCGATCTCCAAAATAAAATCCGAATTTAAGTTGATAATTAATTAAAGACTAATTAATTGTACGCACTTTATAGTGTTATAGACGAATTTTTGAATAGTGATACGCTTCTCTATTTGAAATCCATCCAACTTTTAAAATAGTTAAACTTTAAATCAACATGACTAACTGGATCTTAGATGAATGGTGAATCATTTGAACAAGAAAAGGCTAAAGGTTAGGTTGCGTACTAATTGAGATGACTTTACGAAATTGGAAAAGGAAAAGAATCCGAATGAATGAAATGGAGTTCCAAAAGAAGGTTACTAACTTCAAATTCGTAAACCTAAAACATCAACTAATTAATTGTGAGCAAGCAAAGACGTAGCCTTCAGTTTTCTAAACCCTTAAGAAAACGCTCAATTTATTCAATCTCAACAAATTAATTAGGGCCTGATACGTCACCCCTTCACATTGCCGCGCACTCCATTCCATTTTTCTTGCCTACAACTTTTAGGAACCTGTCTTTCATTTTTATGCCTATTTTACTCTTATCTGAATCATTTTGCTACTCTCTTTTATTTAGTCGTTTATCTTAATTAATGTTACAGAAACATTCAAATTCAAGAAGCATACACCATTTCCTTTCAAAAATGAGTGACTGACCTGTAGTAGAGTAGCATAAAACAAAACAAAAAATGTCACATCATCTATTTCATTGGATGTGACACACCTGCTTTGGTTTGTTTTTATAGATTTGACATAATTTTCTTTTATAGCAGAGTTCTTTCAATTTCATCCAATGAAACGGAGGTTAGTGTATCATCTCAATCAGAGAGAATATACACAATTTATTTGGTCCCTGAAAACAAGTTCATGGATTAATTAATTTGAACAGAGACCAACGCTTGAGCCTTCAACGTATAGTATTAAGAAGACTAATTACGACTTCATGAACATAATTAAAATAACCTCCAAGGTTTTCATAGCTTTTTATTAATGCTATTTATTAATTTGATTAATTAGTGCTAATTACATGATTGTCCGGTCCTAATATCCAAACTAATCTTCGAATTTTGCTCCATAGTACCGCAGCTCCTGCTTCATCCTAGAAGACATGTTCATACACCCACGAGTGTACCCCAGTGGTTGGGAGATGGGTGGGTTTGCAGTCATCCCAGGTTCGATCCTCGGCAGCGGCA
>JAULKM010127759.1:0-36782 GCA_032355605.1 Rubia tinctorum | reverse complement strand
ATTTGCACTAAAAATTAACTGAGGGTTATATCTGCACTTTCCTTATTATATAGGGGTATATTTGTATAATCCCCTACAAATAAAATAAATAGGGGTACGACAAAGTTTTGGGAAATACTATCTCTCCATATGTATATGGAAAAAAGGATTGAGTTAGAATTATAAAAAGATAAAAGATTATTACTGAAATATTAAAAATTTATTATGAAACGTACAGTAGTTATATGTTTATGAATCGATTAATGCACTTCAAAAATTTTATCTTGGATTTTTAAATTTGTTATTTAAATCTTACTTATGAAAAAATTGTACGAACCTAGGGGAAATAGATAGGAAATACTCCCTCCGTCCCATCTCAAATTGCACACTTTCCATTTATGTCTGTCCTAGCTCAAATTGCAATTTCTGAAATTTGCCAAAAATGACCTGTTTGACTTAGACCAAAATACCCATATTACTCCCTTCATTTGAAGAAATCACATTTGGGCCTGAGTTGTTAAAACTAGGGTTTAGTTGGAGATTAGAGGTGGCTGGTCGAAGTTGTTACGCTTGGGCATCTTTGGCTTTCAAAGCACGCGTAATTAACGCGTGGGGCCCACCTGTCCACCATTAATTTTCAAACGCTCCTCTTATCCCATCAGAATCCAAGGCTCTATAACACTTTCCAACACTCAACCTTATCTTCTCCTTTTTTTTGCTTTTCTCTCTTCTCTGAGAAATCGAATCTCAAAGTTTTCTCTCTTTTCCGATCCAAAGCCTCTCCCCTTATCATCACAACTCCGAAACGTCCCTATTCTTCTTCATTTGTTTATCACAGATTGCTTCCCTCGTCCAGAATCACTCAGTTATCGGTGGGTTTTCGTTGAGTTTGAAATCGGGTTTCATCAAATTAGGTTTTCAATTACCCTTCTCAACTCGCAATCCGTAAGTTCCGGTTTAAATATTTGGAATCATGGGTCTGAATTCCTTGTTCGATCCAATTTTTTAGTTTTTAATTTTTCTGTTGATTCCTTATCTGGGTTTTCATAGATTTGTAAAAAAAAGTGTGTTTTACTAAGGTTTCCTATTTTTCTTTAACGATGTGTAAAAAATGGGTTTTTATGGAATGATTTCCGTGCTTTCTAATGCTCTATGATGATGTTCTTTGGGGTTTCCATCCCAAATCCCATATATGTTGGTCCTAAATGATTGCTTGCGTGTTTTTTTTGTTTTGTGCCAAGTCTAAATGGCTTCTGTTCAAGTCAAACAGTTGGGGTTTTGTCTAACTTAGTTTGCCGGAAGTAATTTCTTGTTCCAACTTCAATTTTTTTATGTTCCTTAATGTTATTTGTTGTGAGATCTGATTGAATGTATGGTTAAGGATTTATTTTTGTGTTGTTTTCATAAATCTGTAAAAAAAAAAGTGTTTTGAACAAAGGTTTCCTCTTTTTCTTCAACGATGTGTATATAATGGGTTGTTATGGAATGATTTCATGCTTTGTAATGCTCTATGATGATGTTCTTTGGGGTTTCTGTCCGACCTCCAGTATATGTTGGTCCTAAATGATTGCATGCATTTTTTGTGCTGAGTCTAAATGGCATTCATTCAAGTCAAACGATTAGGGTTCTGTCAAACTTAGTTTAGCAAAAGTCATTTCTTGTTCCAGTTGCATTTTTTTGTGTTACTTGTTGCGAGATCTGATTGAATGTGTTGTTAATGCTCTATTTTTGTGTTGTTTATATGTTCTGGGCTCATTACATTTCTGATGAATTCTTGCATGTGTACCATCTGCTATATATTTGTGTGTTTGAAATGAAACAATGTCAAAAAACATTAAAGCATGTTCGTTGCTATTCTTTCTGTGTGTGAATTAATTACAGCGTGTTTTAAATCAACTGAGTTGCTGTTTGTTTTAAAATAATTACACCCTTCACACATTTATTAGTTATACAGATATTCTGGTTTTAGATTATTGCAACATGTTTGTTGATGTTTTGTATTTGTTTTGTAAATATTGAAAGCATGTTCCCAATATTGAAAGCATTTTCTTAAACCTTAACTGTAACTGTACCTTGTTAACCCTGTATTCATCTACTCTCTATTCAGTTTTTGTTTGTTATAGATAGAAGCTGGCCTTTTTCATCGAAGAATGTTCTCTGATATCCTGTCTGTGTTTTGTAAATATTGAAAGCATCTTCAAATATGGAAAGCATGTTCTATCTGGTGTACTCTGAAATATGAATGCACTAATGCAATTGTTATGATCATGGTGTTCCTTGTCTAATTTCTGTGTTTCCTATGTTGGAACTGATATTTGTGACTTAGTTTCTCATTTTGGTTCTTTTTGTTCCTTGTTCTTATGACTAAAATCACAGCCTACTGTCATTAACATGAGTACTCATAGTGATGATCCCAATCACTTGTCTCACTCATGTGTTGGAGCTTCAAGCTCTAAGGTGCTGATTGACACTGAAAAGGATAAGTATTCACAATCATTTTGGGGCTCTATGACTGATTCAGATATTCCGATAGCCACTCACTTCAGTCCAATCAACTTTGCTGACTGGACTCCATATTCATTGGAGACCCTTGTTGATTGTTCTGAGGTTGACTATTCTCTAGACTCTGTTGAGACCCCTGATGCCAGTTTTGTACTTAATAAGAAGAGTTAGGAAAATACTGATTGGTTTCCAAAGCTTTAAGGTGTTACAGATTATTACATCATAAAGTATAGTGAACCTGGTTTCTATGAATATGGTTCATGCTATTTTCCTAACAACTGGCCTAAGAAACAGATGACCCAACAAAAGATGAAGTGGTCCTTGCATAACTTGATCCACGATGTTCTTCATGATGTAGGCTATTTTGAGAACTTGCCGTAACCTGAAGGATATGTGCCACCTGAGCTGAGAAAGGGAAACCCCCCAAGACCAGCTTGAAGGCACTTTTAAGGTTGCATTTTGCCTTTTCTCCTCATATTTTTTTTATTTTACTTTAACGCTTTTATGAGTTGTCATCGTTTTCATATTTTTATTTTGTTTTTGCAGGGAGTGGAGGAAGGAACTAGTAAAACCAGTGATTAAAATCTGATGATGGGTTCAATTAATTGGGATTGTTTAATTCATCAATTTTTTTAACCAGCTTATATTTCTTGACATGAATTCTGAACTTCCCAATCATCCTGGAACCTTTATTTTGTTGCTAGATTGCTTTAAAAAATTGGTTGGATGTTAATATGTGGGCTCGTATTTTTCAATTTCTATACAGTCGTGTGGGACTATCTGGACTAATATTTTTTAACTGTGATACTGTCGTGTGAGACTGTCTGGACTAATAGTTTTCGTAATTTCTATTTGATTATATTTTTTTTACTTATGTATTGATTTTGATATGTTGGGGGAGTGTGTAAGGTGGAGCGTTGGATTCGATAAGGTTATGGGATATGCAATTGTGAATGGCACATTGCAGCCATGTAGTTGAGTCTAAAGACATGGCTGATCTTGGCGGGGCAGTGTGTTTGATTTACAAATTAATTAGTTGTGTCAGAGTAGTAGTAGTAGGACAAAATCGATGATGAAGCTATGATGTATGATTCCAATGTTATGCAACCATGCCTTTCGGTTAAAAAATTGATTTGTTCTTCGTGGGACATTCATATAATTTAAAAATATCATGAGATATATTTTTAATGACTTCGAGTTCTTGCAACCTGTTAATAATGATGAGAATAATATTGAAAAACTGTTGAACGCAACCAGGGTTTCTAAATTCAAATCCTTCGGATGGCGTAATGATGTGGCTGTGTAATTTGAAGGTTAATGTAGTGTGACTAATCAGTATTTGCTGCTTCTGTCATTTGATTAATTTTGGTCTTACACTTGGTTTTTTTAAAGGAACGTACATTCATTCATACAAACTTCTTTTACATCCAAAATCATACCAGGTAAATACCATCTCTATTTTACAAGGATGCACCTTAATAATGACTTTAAAAACCAAAATGCATGTTTACAAATATTTTTAAGCACAACCCTGCCAAATATTTTCTTGCCAAACATTTTCAGCCGATTTCCATGTTCAACATCAGATAACCTTTTTTGTCCTTCCAACATAAATTAGGTCTTCCGAACAACTTCTTACAAATTCAGAATCCACAATCAAGTTCTTTAGCAAAGTCCCTAGCCTAATCAGTCTGTACTTACCCATATGTGGCAGCTTAAAGTTATTTCCCTCCTTATCCTTCATGATTTCAATCATCACATTTTTCAAAGGCAAGAAAATCAGGTTAATATTTTTAGGGTCCTCCCTTTCAAAAGCATTGTACACTTCCTGTAAAAGTCCCTCTAAGTTACTTCTAGGGGTTTCATGCTGTAAACTTTGAATCAAAGCAAAAACTCTCAGGTCTAGGATGTTTAAATCGGGTGAGTTAGCTGGTTGGCACACTATTTTTAAAGTAAAACCATCTGAATTTGCAGCTGCAATGAACTCGGGGTCATTGGATAGTATATGAGAGGGGGCATTATCTTGCTGTATTGAGATACGTTTGCTTAACCAAGCTGGCCACTTAGCTTTAATGGCAGGGATGACATGATAAATAAGTGTCTTCCTAATGCATTCCCTATTGAAATTCTTAATTGGTGTCAAAACAAGGGTTCTCCTAGGCCTATTGATACTGGTTTTTTTGCCGCAACATATTCACTGTAAGGAAAAACCCCTATTTTACCATCAAAGACACAATTTCCCTTCTGGTCAAATATAGGCCTACAAACTGCACATAAGAACATTACTTGGGTATATAATGCTTGTTATGTTGTGTCCTATATGGTTCAGCTTCTTTAGGGGAAAGTAAGTACCTTGAGGTTGATTCAGTGAGGTAGAACCACTTTTCATCAATATGAATGATGTTTTGCATGTCCTTGAATTGCATTTTGAACTCGATACTTGATAAACACCATTCCATTCTTGTTAGCTTGGCTGTTGTTGATAAAAATGGATGAACTGCGTTTGTTTGGCTCCTGATTTCCTTATTTGTTACAGCCCGATGAACTGCATTTGTATGGCTCCTGATTTCCTTATTTCTCCGTTTGGGGAGAGGTAAATCCATCAACGTTGTTGTGTCGATTGGATTTTTAGTTGGGCATGATCTTCCATGTCGGAAGAACCTTGCGATTATTGTTCCCCCTTCAACAATCTGCTGCTTGACTCTTGCCCAAATGGTGCTGATGGTCAATTATTATTTTTGGCTCGAAAATTAAATTTTTGGAACCAATCTGAATTTCTGGGGACATTTTAGCAATTTTGGAGGGAAATATTAGTCTGTAATAGCCTTGTAAAAATTTAATTATCACAGCTTTCAAAAAATTACTGTACCTGTCCCGTCTACAGTACAAGTCCAGCTTTTGGCAGATTTCCTTGTACTTTTTCTACTGTACATATTTCTCACCCCAATTTATCTTTCTGCAAATTGAGGTGGGATAGAGGGAGTAATTGTAAATGCTTCGTTTGGTGAAGTTGGCATTCTATCTTACCATTATATCATCTTGAAAAGTTAAGTGTACTCAATCCGCCCCAGCTAGATTTGCACTGCCATCATTATCATGATGTTCAAGTAATATGTTTGACCGTTGATATATTTATCTATGCATCATAACGAAAAATAAAAAGTTGATATGTAGAAACTACTTGTTACGACGAATTGAACAATATCATATACGATAATATTATTGTTTATAAATTTATTCAAATAGATGTGGGACAGAGGGAGTACATAAATCATACTCTTTCTATTTTAATTTGCGGAGAATATTTTTTTTAAAGTATTTAAATAATCTCATAGTATTGTTTTTAGTGTGGCTAAAATTTAAGCAGGTGTCATTATAAAATTATGAGTAAAGTGCATTCATACCTATGAGTTCTTTGTTAAGTGCACACATGCCTCCAGTTTTTTAAAAGTATTTAAATAATCACATAGTCTTGTTTTTAGTATGGCAAAAATGTAGGCACATGTCATTATAAAATTATGAGTAAAGTGTATTCATACCTCTGAGTTCTTTGTTTAGTGCACATATGCCTCCAATTTTTTTAAAAGTGCACATATACCCCTCACAGCTTTTCAAAAGTGCATGTATAACTCTCCCGGTTTTTCTAAAGTGCACATATAACCATATAATAGAAAATCAACTTTTAAAAATTTGAGGGGTATGTGTTCACATACAAGGAACTGGGTATATATGTGCACTTTTTAAAAACTGAGAGGTATATTTGCACTAAACAAGAAATTGGGGGGCATGAATGCACTTTATTCTAAAATTATTATGGATTATAGCTAGGGTTGAATTCGTTTTAAAATAAACAGAAAAGTGGAGATCTTTTTATATAAATTTTGAAACTCTCGGTGTTCTATATAAGATAATTTTAGAATTTTCTATTCATTTATTTTGTTTTTCGCTTCGCCCTCCTCCCCACCGTCATTGAAACCCTTGGAAATCGCCAAAAACGACCAATTTTGGTGCATTCTTTCCATCTGAGGTTAATTATTGTCCGTATTTTTTTGATTTTCGCTACCACATAGACACCTCCTCTAGCACTGGTTTTTTAAAACCGGTGCCCAAATGAAATTAACACCGATTTTTTAAAATCCGATTTTGGAACATATTTTTCACAAAACTGTTGTCAATTTAACACCGGATTTTAAAAAAATGGTGCGAAAAAATTTAAAAATTCAATTTTCCCGCCAAAAAATCAAAATAATTTGAAACAAATTTAATTGTTTTTTGAAAAATTTCATGGTTTGGGTGGAGCTGTGCGTAGCCACTTCTAGCAAAAAATATTTAAAAATTTTAACACCAGTTTTCAAAAAATCTATGTTAATTTCAAAAAACTGGTGTTGAAAAATTTCAAAACTCAATCTTCCCACCAAAAAATTTAAACAAATTGTAATAAATTTCCAAAAATTCTAAATGTTTTTGAAATATTTCATAGGGGCTTGGCGCAGCCGCTCAAAGTTAAAATTTTAAAAATATTTAGCACCGGTTTCAAAAAATCGATGCTAAACCAGCATTAAAAAAAATAAAAACTTCAATATTGCCGCCAAATGTTTTATAAAAAATTTCCAAAATTTCCATTAGATTCGCGCAGCTGAACGCCAATCTAAGCTTTTTTGTTGACTTTAAAAAATTTTCAGTTTTTTTGTTGACTTTAACTATAACTAGGTTGACTAAAATTAATTAACGATAAACCTTTATTGACCTAATATAAATAAGAATAATATTTTTGACATTAACTAATTAACGTTTAACACTTAATAGATTTAGTATATATAAGTACAAATAAAAATGTTTGGCTTTAACTAATTAATGGTTAAAGCTTATTTGACTTTCTACATGTAAACACTAACAACTAGAGTTACTTTAACTAATCAACGATCACCCCTTACTTAACTTAGTATGTATGAACAAGAATATAAATATTTTATTTTAACTAATGGACGGTCAACCTTACTTGATTTTGTATTTATAAACATTAATAACTAAGTTACACTTTCAAACAGACCCCCCTCCAGCACCAGTTTTTTAACTAATAAACGGCCAACTCTTAATTGACTTAGTATATATATAAATACGAATAAAAGTGTTTTACTTTAACTAATAAATGTTCAACCCTTATTTGACTTTTTATATATAAAAACTAATACCTAAGTTGACTTTAACTATGCAACGATTACCCTTACCTGACTTTCTATATATGAACACTAAATATATAAACACTTACTTGAATTAGGCAACAATAACAAAAATCATATATATTTTAGCAATGGATAATAGGATAACATAATTTTGGGCCACAATATTGTATTTTTTCAAAACTGTATAGAAGTATCAATGTTGACTTTCGAGACTCTTTCGTTCACCCATACATGTCGAAATTGCAAATTCGCAATCTTATATTATTTAATTGTATTTTGGTGTTGCCAATTTTTCGATTCAATAACTCCAACTTTTTTGGAGGGACTTAAATGCAAAAGGTAAAAACTTTACTTGTAACTCCAAATTAAAATCCGCTCAAACGTAATGGTACCCTATACACCCCATTGTATTTTCCAAGTATGTAACATAGTATTTATTAATGATCATGCACAAGAACATATTTGTAAATCTTTTCCAATTTCTCTTTCTTACTTCCAAGTAACTAACTCTCTAGAACATGTACTAGCGCTTTCCAATATTTTCACCAAAAAAATCATCTATTTACTATTTCTATATTTAGGCAATAATCGAAAATCATGTATTTTGGAAAATTGGATTATAGGGTAACACAATTTGGCGCATAGTGTAATTGTCCGAGACTGTGTAGAAGCAATCAATATTGACTTTCGAGCCCCTTTCCTTCACCCATACATGCCAAAATTTTAAAGTCGCAATCGTATATTATTGAATTGTATTTTGGTGTCGCCAATGTCATGAATCGACAACTCAAACTTTCTTGGAAAGACCTAAGTGCAAAAAGTAAAAACTTTACTCGTAACTTCGAATTGAAATCCGCTCGAACGTGATGATACTCTATACACCTTCCTTTTATTTTTAAATCCCACAATGGAATATTTATTGAAAATGTGGCACAAGAACGTATTAGTAATCCTTTTCGATTTCCCTCTCTTACTTCAAAGCAATCAACTCTAACTTACTCCAAAACATGTACTAGCGGTTTCCAACATTCTACTACCACCCTCGTGGATGCCCTTCTACAAAATATAATGAAAAATACTCACGAGCAACCTACTAATGAGATAAAAAGGATGATCTAGGATCCCATGAATACAAAGTGTCCATTATTTTCAATTACTCTACAAAACTTGGGATTTAGACAAGAAAACCAAAAGTGGTTGTATAAACCCTTTTTCGTGTAAACCTAACTAAAAATAGCAATCAACCAAATAAATGATGATAATAAATGTGTCAAATGCATTGACTAACACATGCATACTGGTGCACCTCAATCCCCACAAACTTTGCTCGTCCTCGAGTAAACAAAAATGACAAAAGATCTAAGCAAAATGTAGTATGCAAAGAGAAGTTAGTCAATAAATTCAAGTTATTCCCAAGCTACCCTAGTTCCCTGAAAAAAGTAAGAATCTAACAACTCTCACACTCCCCGATGATGTTAAAGTAACCTAACCACCCAAAATATTGTGAAGAAAAAGGCAATTACAGAAGATAAGTGTTGAACTAGCTTACTCCCCCAAATAATCCGCCAAAAGCAATCCAAGGGTTGTTGCAAAAAAACCACAAGGATAATCCACAAGATCCTTAACTTGGTCGTAACTAAGGATAACTCGAGATTCTCAACTTGGCTACAACCAAGGATAATGCCGAAGGATCCTCAACCTAGTTTCCGTTTTCTTTCAATTTCTGTCATTTTGCCTTGGAGCCCTCTCAGATTTTCATCCCAGCATTCACACATGTTGAGCTCACCGTATTACCTTTTTTCCACATGGCCTCTCAATTTTTCTTAAGTTTTCTAACCTAGTCGGGCCTAACCTCTCATTTTTACCTAGGCCTTTTGACCTATCCCGGTTTTCCTTCCCATTTTTGTCTAAGTTGCCCTTTTGGGTTTCCAACTTAGCCAGGTGTGTATATATGTATATTCAAAATTTTAAATTTTTTGTAGCAAAAAATGCCCCAAAATTGGGCTTCATACTACAAAAGATCTTGAAAAAAAGAAAATAATTACACCACCAAGTTCAAAACACATTCCCAAATACAACTACCAAAATGTGACCCAAACCTAAAAGAAACAAACAACTAAAAAGTTAAACATCCAAATGGGGGGGGGGGGGAGAATACCAAAAAAATAAGAAAAAAAAACAGCCATCCAAACAATTATCCCAACAGTAATCCAAAGGCTAAGTTATAAGCACAAGAGATGCTACCATAGAGGTGTTCCAAATCCTCCCCCACACTTAGTTTATGCATTTTCCTAACCAAGGGAAAAGGTAGGAACACCGAGAGATGCTCAATGTCGCCTTCAGCGTCTGGCCTCGCACCCCCACCCGCTCAGATCTGGACGGTAGTAGCCCTCTTCGATGCCTGATGTCCTTAGCCTATCATTTATCTCTATGATGCCATCCTGCAAGTTCCTCATGTTCTCCCTCAGGTAGTGCAACTGACCATCAATCCTGTCAAATCTCCTGTTGTGTCCCACCCATGATGATCTAACTACACGCCAAGCCTATGAACGTCGTGCCTGACCCCGAAGATGGAGTTCTCTAAGGATTGCACCTAGTCCGGCCCAAGCGGGTGATGAGTTCACATATGATATGAAATAGCCGACTCAAAGGCCGATGACTCATAATCTCGGAAGGGGCTGAACTGGGAGTGATGCCAAGGGTGACTCTCCTGCTGAGAGTGGATCGAAATGCTATGCCTGTGAGGCTCAGGGCTTGGGCCAGGCGGAGGCCCATGACTACTTGACTGTGCAAAGTCATCATAGTGGGAGGAAATGATGTGTCTATGAGACCTTCAACCACTATGCCCTGTGGAATAGTAAAGCTCCTTATGAACAATAAACGGCCCCTGGTGAGGGGGTGGTCCTCTAAGTACCTGATCGAAAGAGGGCGGTGATGCTACATCATGCTACAAGATGCTCCAAGGGCAGTAATGGCATAACATAAGGGAATTCTGGTATAACATGAGGGAATGCTGGTATCAAAGCAACTCCGACACCTGGAACGGACCAAAAATTGAGTTTTTTTGGGAGAAAACACAATTAAAGGCCAAGCTGTTCTTTGAATATTCTGGGAAAATTTGCGCAGTTTATGAAGCTAAATTTTAGTGTGTTAGATAGGGATCGGAAAGATGAAAATTTTGATACCAAGTGGGGGTGAATCGGATGAAAATTGAGGGAGATATGGCTAAAAGAGTGTGAGAGGGTGTTTATGTTAGTTAGAGAGGAAGAGAGAAGAGTGGGTTTGGGTGTGGAGAGGACTGGAATGGGGGGGGGGGGGTGGGAGGGGCGAGGTAGGCTAGGTTTTAATTTGGGTAGGAGAGAGGCAACACGGATCCATAGGGGGATCCGTGTCGACACGTGGCACATGCCACATCAGAAGGGGGTTTGTGGCGCATGCTGACCTCCTACCAGTGCATGTGTGGCGCGCATGTGGCTAGCCTTGTGCAGATGGGCCTTAGCACGACCCAAATTACTTGGTACGAGACCCCCTAGTTTTGTTCCGTTCCAAATTTTTTTTCCATACCTGCATCCAAAAACCAAGAGCAGTACTGTTCCAAACAAAATGGATGACTAAAATTTTCCGAAAAACACCACCAAAAATTAACATATTCCGGAAATTTCCAAAGAAAATATTTTTAAAAAAACTAAAACATAAAGCACTGTATTTTTATTGTCATCATCATGACTTATTATTTCATGCATTTTTGAAAAACTAATAAGAACAGTTTGATGGGTCACCAGAATCACCATCCTTGACACCACCAACAACCACATATTTCTGGATGGGTCTCCACATTACCTTAGGCTTACCCTTAGTTTTTGGCTAGATATACTAAACAAGCCAGTCTTTCTCAATCATAGATACATTCTTGTTGATTTTAGCAATCAGAAGGGGTCTGGGAGTGATTAATTCCTTAACCCCTTTCTTTTTCTGCTCCAAGTTAGTGTGCAATATCGGATGCAAAGCATCTTTAATCACTGCAAAAGAGACATGTTCATCGACAAGTGTATTGATGTGCACCATTATTAATGCATTAGCTGATGCATTTAACATATTTATAATAATCTTTTGTTTGGTTGATTGCTAGTTTTGGTTAGGTTTGCACGACAAAGGGTTTAGATGACCACTTTTGGTTTTCTTATCTAAATCCAACATTTTGTAGACTTAATTGAGACTAATGGACACTTTGTATTCATGGACGCCTAGATTTTCCTCTTTGATCTCATAAGTAGGTTGCTCGTGAGTGCTTTTTCATTTTATTTTGTGGAAGGCTATCCACGAGGGTAGTAGCAGATATTGGAAGGCCATTCGCAAGGATGGTAGAAGATTGAAGGCCACAGACTCCAAATCGTGGTAGAATATTGAATCGGTACCAAGAAAGGTGGATTCGAAGTACAAAAAGGCCACGGGAGAAATGGAGAGATCATTGTTCAAGGTTGCACGGAGTTCTGGGAAAAATCTGAGAAGAATCAGCACTTGAGGTGTCACCATTGGATTTTTCTTCTTGAACGCTATAAAATTGACTACAAAAACTTCCAAATCGGACCAACGGTTCACCCGTAGCAGAGCAAAAGATTTAGCCAAGCGAACCAGCCACGTCCGACGCTGACCGCACAAGCCCGGCACGAGCCAAAAGCTAGCATGGCCCACAAAAAATGTCATAGCCATTGTGGCACTCCCCTAGTTGGGGAGGCGAGGCTAATGGAAGATTTTATACACGCACCTCTATGTGACAGATAGGGGGATGTTTTGACCATTGCCCGCACCACGTGACACAAACACTAGAATAGGGTTAAGTTCTTGTATTTAATGAAACCGATGGTCGAAATAAAATTGACTATGTTACGCAAATATTCTCCGAGTGTTAGTTTATATTGTTCATTCCGTTGATTGCATGCTTGTAGTTGATAGTTGAAATCCCCCCCGATAACTGTTTTCACAACACTGTGTATTCCTCACATTACAAGTCAGGCCGAGAGGAAATCCTTGATTCAATCTCTCAATTGGCCTAGAAACACGACATCTTTGCAGAGCGTACAAAGCGAGAGATTGAAGATCTCGGGACTAGGTCATTTATCGAGCATTTAGAATCTTGAGATTCAAGTCGGGCAACTTTCCACCTCGGTAAGCCGACTCGAGGCCGAATAGTTCGACAAACTTCCATCCCAAAAGGAGGTCAATCTAAAAAATGTGAGCCATTTAAAGTTGAGAAGCAGGAAGGAGGTGTGTGAGCCCAAGAAGGAAATCCTTCAAGAGGATGACTTGATCATAGATAACAACAAAACCAAATTGGAGGACCAATAATTGGTTGTGGAGGAACCTGTCAAGGAGCTTCCAACACCTGAGGCGGGAGTTAATCTCCCTCCGCCTTTCCCTAATGCACTTAGGGGAAGGCCGAAGGTGTGCAAAACAAGATCCCAAGAGGTCCCTGGGATCCAAATCTGATGCCTAAGTTATTATTTTGGTTTTATTGGCTTATCTCTTGAAAATCCCATTACATGTCTTTTTGTCCTGAATATTTATTTATAGGTGGCGTACTGTGTGATCTTTTCTAATCATAATCCACATTGCTCTTGCCGTTTCTAATTCATGGACTTGTAGGGATGGTCATTGATATTGATCATCTTTCTCCTCGAGGTGGAGTCCTTCTCATACTATGCGACCCGTACTCAAAGTTTGCTTACCTGGCTCAGTCTTGACGTGGATTGCTTCCCATACTACGTGAGTTATACTCGAAGTTTTCTTACCTACTTTGTTGATCATGAGGTGTTGCCTTTTGGCTTAGGCTTTGCATGGATTGGGGAGGCGTATACCAAAAGCCCCCTTAGCCAAGGGGTTGTAGTAAGTTGAGCTGACATAGTTTTTATTGGAAAGTGGAAAGTGTAACTATGAACTAAAATAATAAAGTGAATATGGAACATTTTGTAGGGTAGCGGTATAGTTTGGTGGCAAAGTGAAGGGCAGCTGCTTGGGTAAGTATTTGTGGCAAAGTGCAATCAATCAATCCATTTATTTATTTATCTTACAGTAGTTAATGTCACGTAAATTTAGAGGAGACTTGAAACTATAAAAAGGGGCTTTGGGGGTGCAGTTAGTGTTAGTGCATTTTACAGTTACCAAAGGATAATTAACAGTTTTAATTCCTCAGAACCTGAAGGGATATAATGATAGTTACGCACCTTTATCATCTTTGTAATGTGGTTTAATATGGCAATAGCAGGTTGTGATAGTATTATTAATTTTATATCTGGTTGTGAGCTCACAGCTCTAGCACTGTTGAAGTTATTATGAGGCCTCCTTTGGATACGTTTATGAGTGCCAATTTCAGTATGGTCTAACCCTTCCCATGCTAGACTACTTCTGGAGCGTACTGGGGTTTTATGGGGTTGCCCTTGCCTGGTTGCATCTGTAGGGGGGTAGCCATATTGGTAGGTTTCGAGCGAGTATTTTGCAAGGTTAAGAAAGAGTTCAGTATGCAGTTTTTTGCACATGTTATCGTCTTTGTATGGTGGACGCTACTGAGATTTAGGTGTCGTTTTAACTTGCTATACCAAAGATTTATATTGTGAAGGGAGTATCTGAAAACTATTGGAGCAAGGAGGATACATTTCTGTATGTGATATGTTGTGGCAGTAGTACAATGTCATTGTGGAATGATGACGTTTTACTGGACAAGGATTTAAAGTGGGGGAAGAAAGCTAGCTAGGCCTGAAGAGGGAGTTGGTTGCCTATGCAGTGAGGGTGGAGTGGCTTGAGGGATGGAGAGGTCTGAAACTGGTTTAAACTCGACATGTTAATATCTTTATTATGTAAAATAAATGGTGCCTATCTGTGCAACTTTGAAATGTTCCAGGTTAGCAGTGTTTCCGCCCAATGATCAGGGAGCGTATGCATCCACGAGGGCAGTTCTCCGAAGGTTTTCACTCTACCCAGGAATCTATTGTTTCGATGAGGCCAATCAAAGGTACCCTGCTCCTAATTAGCAAAAAGCTAATGGGGAAGGTGGTCATTCGATGGTGTAAAGGATAGGGGGCATTCACGTGGATGCGAGTACTGGGACGAGTTTTAAGTTCTCTAGCATTATCAATTCTGCTATGGAGGTGTGTAACTCTCATAATTTTTTGTTTAGTGAGTTTTTAACGCATTGGTCTAATAAGGTGTGATTTAATAGGACGGTGATGCTGTGCTTGGTGCCACTCCACATGTTGACGATTTGGGAATGCATTTGGCCAGATTGCGTGCCCTTTATTAGGAGAAGAATGGTGCCAGCTCCACTTTCCGAGCTGAGCTTAAGGCCTTGACCGGTGGTGTCTCTGTGACTCCTTGTTGCCCTTAAAATGTTATGGAGAATGGCATCAATATAATTAAGGCGAAAGATGTTGAAAAGTAAACTTGATTTTGGGTTAGTCCAAATGGGTTCTTAGTGGCCCATTATCTAGAAGAAGTCCAAAGAAGTCTTGAGAAGTATGGAAGATTCTAGAGTAGGTTCTAGAACATCTCTAGAATATGTAGATTATGATGGAGTTGTAGAGAGAAATCTAGAGAGCTAATTGTAGCCATTAGATTAGAGTTGAAATGGCAAGATTTTAGCCATTGGTTAGGGGATGTCACTAGTATAAATATGGGTGATATAGTAGAGTTTTATTTAAACCAAAAATAATAGAAGTCTTCTCCTTTTAGAAATAATCTCTTCCTGAAAGTTTTCCATTTTCACCCAAACTTTCTAAATCATCCTTCAACCATTTAAATTTTCCTCCCAACAAATTAGTATTAGAGCTATACTCTCCCAACAGCATAAACATAACTTCATCCAGTGAAAACAAATTATGCAAATGCACGCTTGTTGAGGTCTCCAGGAGGATAACGTTCGTGGTTGGACTCATCATACGTAACCTTTGAAGTTGGATTCTTGATAGCAGCCACGGTGGATGGGATGTCGTGAACTAAGCCCATTTCTTGAGGTGAAATTCCTAATTTTTATTAAAGAAACAAAAGGGATTCATCCAAAGTCTGTCCCCTGACAAACGTAACTATAAACAAGAAATGCTATATTTTACATGTATTACTTTGGCCCCTTTTCTTTTCGACTTAACTTCAATTCAGTGGTTATTTGTAATATAGTTTACAGAGTTGAGCTCGGGTTAATATCAAAAAGAACGGGGTCTTAGCATACTAACACATTTAGCAAACTGATATTAATATAATACACCAATACATTTTCAAATTTCGAAAAACCACGCTGCAATCTAAGAACCCAAACAATCAGTAATCTAAGAAGAACCCTAATAAAAAATGAATGCAAAATTTAATTTTAAAATGTCACCTTTCTTGGCCGACGGTATCTTAAATTTGTGCCTTGATGACTTTACCGTCCACATTCAAGCTTCGAGTGGCGAAATCAACGCCAATGGTGGATTTGGACTCAAGATAGAACTTGTTTTTTGTGAATTTTGAGAGCAGATTGGACTTGCCAACCCTGAATCCCCAACCGGAACCACCTTTGAAAGGTAGTCATAAACATCTACAACCCGGTACGGCGGTACCCTGCCATCTACACAACCTTTGCCTTTTATCTGTTGTTAAGGAATGGTGGTGGAATTGAAATCGGTATCGGCGCGAGGTGGGTCGGAGGGGAGAAGAATGGCGGAGCAGAAAGGAGAAAAATCTATGAGATGATCAGGCGATAAACGAGAAAAGCTTTGGTGTGAAAATGTTTCGGATGGCGTTATGACCCGAAATTGGGCCTCTGACCCGTAAAGTATATCCATAAACTTTACATGATTTAGCAATAAATAAGAACCGCAAGATTAAATATATCAACAACTTAGATTTTTTTCTCACATAAGTTGATGTTCTCACCTAAAATAAGTGTTCTCACATGATCTCAATTCTATATATGTGTGTATACACACACACACACACACACACACACATATATATACACACACATATATATATGTATGTATGTATATATATGTGTATGTGTATATATATGTATGTATATATATGTATGTATGTATATTTATGTATGTATATGTATGTATGTATGTATATGTATGTATGTATGTATGTATATGTATGTATGTATATGTATGTATGTATATATATGTATGTATGTATGTATATGTATGTATGTATATATATATATGTATGTATGTATATTTATGTATGTATGTATATGTATGTATGTATATGTATGTATGTATATGTATGTATGTATATATGTATGTATATATATATATATATATGCATGTATATATATATATGTATGTATGTATGTATGTATATATGTATGTATATGTAAACATGATCTACTAATACCTAGTTAGTCAAAGTTGAGGGGGCGAAGCGGCTGCTTCACTGGACCAGACCAGTTCGCTAAGTCCACAAAGACCAAGGAAGAAGTGCTAGGGTACCAAAAACATAATTTGCTCAGGGAGAGCTAATCATGAGAAGAAAAATAGAAGAGCTGAAAAGAGAAGGATTGGCACCTAACTCAGAAGGTCCCTATAAAGTCACTAATGCACAAGTCGGAGGGACTACGTGCATGAAGATGTGATGGGAAATCACATTCTTGGAAGATGAAACATTTCCAATTTCCAAAGATACTACCTTTGAGCAATACTAGAAAGGATTCTCCATTTGAGGCACCTCTACACTCCGTCCCGGGCATAGCTTCCCATTAACAAAAAGCTATACACTGAAAACACTCTCCTTTTTTTAATCTAATGCCCTGGGAGTCGTTCACCCCAAGAGGAACAATAGAGCCATAAATTTTTCAACAAAAGCATGATCAAGTTCAAAACACATTGTATTTGATTCCCCGATCAAAGGGATACCCTTATTTAACAAACATCTTCTCACATAAAAAAGTCTAACTATTGAGGACCATCTCTCACATAAAAATCCTAACTATTGAGGATCAATTCTCACATGAAAAGCCTAACTTCTTAGGAATTGCTTTTAGATAAAAAAAAACATGGCAACACACATAAAAAACCTAACAATTGATAATCGACTTTCACATAAAAACCCTAATAACTAATGATCGGCTCTCACAAAAAAAATCCTAACCATTGAGGAACGGATCTCAGAAAACCTTACCGGAAAAATTAGGGAGATCGGCCCCAAAATTTCTAAAGATTGAAAATTATACTAGAATCCTGGCTAAAAATATACATTAAAGAAGATTAAACAAAAGGGGTATTATTCGTTAAGGGTCCTCGAGTTTACAAAAGCTAAGGATTACAATTGAAGTTATTTTATTACAAGAATCACTGTCGAAACTATTACACTACAAAACATTGATGAGATTCCAAAAAAGCTACTGGGAAGAAGATACAAGATTACATATTGTTCGCGAACTAGTTCTGATCCCAATAAAGGAGAAGTACCCCGGGAATACAATCTTTTCGCTTATGGAAGGCAAGCAACCAAAAATATAGTGAACTAGGAAAAGTACCCCGAGAATACAATCTTCTCACTTATGGAAGGGAAGCAACCAAAAACCTAGTGGACAAAGAGGTTAAAAGAAAACTAGGCATGTGCTCCAACTCCACCACCTTGTCTAGATATCCCTAGTAATAGATGTGATCTCTTTAAACATCCAAAAAAATTCTCTGGACACTCATTTCCTTTCTGCTACGGACATAAGCTCACCTATGGGACAACCATGAAAACCGCAGAAAGAAAGTTGGGGAAATTGACCAACTTATTCCCTTTCTCGACCATAGTTGGAAAACTAACATGACAAGAGCCATAAAGACTCCACTCCAACATTCACATTCTAACTGGTCAAACTCGCTAGCAAAAGAGAGAGGACCAAAGAAAAATTCAATACTAGAAATGTAAGGAAAAAACAACAAAATATTTTTTTTAAAGACAATATGCATGGTCGAAGAGCATTAGATGGAAAAATAGACGATGACATTTCCGAGGAAAGAACTAGGAATCTAGGGAGATAAAATCTCTCACGGCCCACAATACGCCTATTTTCCTCTCGCTACATACTCTTTTTTTCATCAAGAATATTACAGGGAGACAGAGGAGAAAATATAATGAGGCATGATTAAGAAAACTTATGAGAAAATTACAAAGAATGTGCAAGAGGAAACCTCATGTGCAACCTTTTTATAGCACCTTGGGGAAGCCAAAAGGCCCCTTGAGAAGCAGAGTCATAAATAACTGCTTTGAAAAAGTAGGAAAACGCCCTTACTCAAAAAAAATTCAATTCCTCAATACATTTGATGCGTACTATCTTTATTAAAGTAATCAAGTAAGAGTAAATAAATCATTATGGCAAAAATAAAAAGTAATTTAATTAACCCGCAAGAATCCAGTGAGTGAGAACCGGTGGTCCTTGTTGAAGCTTGCACCTCTGGCTCTCGATAGGGCTATTGATGAGAGTTAGAGCCAAAGCTCTCCCTCGGACCAAAATCCATGTTGCTACTCTATGTTTGTGAGGCTATCAATTGTCCTCACTCTAGACGTACTCCCTTTTTGCCACTATTTTTTGTCCATATTGATAGCCCTAAGCAGCTAGGAAGCAAGATTTATAAACCTATGGCGAATCCAAGTTATCCAAGTCTTCATGCTAAAGCCGAATTTAAAACTGGAACTGTAGTAGATATTTGATGTTATCCAATTTGCCTCTTCCTTCACCAAATGCCTTATTTCTTCTACTTTCCTTTATTTTCCCTGAAAAAATCTCAGATTTATTTCCCCCCATGAGTGATACAAGCCTTTAACCACTATATTGATCCTCATTTTCTGTCTTCTAATCATCCAAACTTTCAGAAGCTTCTTCAAATCTCTCAATCTCAACACTTTTGGAGTTCGCAACAATCTAAATAATTATTTGTTGAATCCACACTTGATGAAGAGATTATTTGCATCATCTTGCTCCTGGTTACATAAAACACAAAGCTGGAGGGGTTTAAGTATGTTAAATGCCAATAGCCTGTCAACAGTGTCCAATTTCCTTTTCAACAACATCCATAAGAAGAAACTTTGTTTTGGTATCTACTTCGAGCACCTTATCAATCTTGCTAATTGATCCAGAACTTATCCTCCCTTTAAATAGTTATAGGATTCTGATGATCTTAACTTCCCATTCTTAGAAACACATCTAACCAACCTTTCTTTCATCTTATCTTTCAATCTGTTAAGCAACTTCCACATAAAGTTGCGATCTTGCTGAGGCTTATGATATTCAAAATTCTAGGATTCTACTTGATATTCTTGGATCCATTTAATCCATGGCACATCATGCTTGCTCTGTACATCCTAAACCAGTTTACATAAAGCTGTTTGATTCCAAATTGAAGGATCTCTGAACCCTAGTCCTCTCAGCTTTTTACTTCTGCTCATTGACACCCAGGATTCATGAGCAAAATTCCTCCCCTCACTTTTCCTGTTCCACAGAAAATCTCTGCATTTGTTGACAATTTCATCATGGATAGTATTTGGAAGTTTAAAAATCCCTAAGGTAGCCCACACTGATGAGAAGTACAGAATATATCAATTGACTTCTACCTACATAATAAAGAGAACCAAAATTCCAAGTATTTAATCTCTTATTCACTTTGTCCAGTAATAATGTGCAAGAAATCCTATCACACTTGAAAGTAGAAATATGTATTCCCAAGTATCTCAAAGGAAATTCTCCTTTTCGAATAGTTAGAACTCCAAACATGAAATCATTTTTCCAATCCATCCATAACTGAGAAATAAATAGTTGACATAATACTATTTATTTTCGGTCCTGAAATCTGTTGAAATTCATTAAACACCTCCTGAACACCTTCCAATTATTTCTGATTTGCCTCACAGAATATCAATAGGTTATCATAAAAAAGCACACTGTGTAAGTCTACTTTTTTTACTTCTCTGATGATACCCTATTTCTTGTCAAGCAACCTAGTAAGGAACTCCATACATATTACAAATGAGAGGGAGGATAGGGGATTCCCCTATTTAACTCCAACTATTCCCCAAAATGCTTATGAATATGAACCAATAAAACCCTAACATAAATTAAAGGACCTAATACATCTTTCAATCCAATTAATAAAGAGACCTAGTTGTTTCAGTACTCTAAGCCAATCAAAAAAGAATATCAAGTTTATTGTATCAAAGGCCTTCTTGATATCAATTTTAATAACACAACTTGGCTTCATACCAGTGACTTTGCACTTTTGAACTAACAACTGTGCTAGAATGATATTATGAGCAATATTCCTCCCTTTAACAAATGCTCCTTGATTTTTGCTTATCAGAGATGGTAGTATTGCTCCCAATCTGTTTCATAATATCCTTCTTATCACCTTGTATGGAGTTGAGCAACATACAACAGGTCTAATGTCATAATCAATTTGTAAATAACTGATTTTAGGGATCAAGGTTAAAACTGCTCTGCTAAGCTTCTTTGGAAAGTCTTATTCTCTGAAAAAGCTCCTGATAGCATTGCTAAAATATTATGAAACTATGTGCCAAGAATTCTTGAATAAGAAACCACTAAATCCATCATAGCACAAACTCTTACTTGAGTTGGTTCCTTTTAAAGCCTAGAGAATTTCATCATCTATTACACGAACAATCAATTCCATTTGTTGTTGAAGTGTTAATATTGCAACCCCAATAATATTCTTCTTTTATTTTTGCAAGGTGGGTTGGTTTTTGCTCCTAGCTATTGTTTCAACACTAAAATCAAGTACTGTTCCAGTTCTTTCCCCTTCACTTCCTGTGTTTCATCAAACAAACAAGCTTTGTGATTAGAATGCTATTTATTTTTCATTTTCTCATAGAAAAGTATAGTTGGTATATCCCCCTCCTTTAGCTATTTTACTTTGGTTCTTTGCTTTAGGAATTTGTATTCAGCATTATCCATCTCTAAGGGCTCCTTTCTCTTCTGCAAGTTTTCACCGGACAGTATCTATTCTTGTTTTACATTCAGAGCTTTAGCTTCAACATCTGAGAATTTCTTCCTATTTAAATCTACTGAAGGCTTTTGCATTCTTATTAAATTTCTGTACAAATCCTCCAAAGTATTGCACTCTTTTTTTCCCACAGAGCTTCCACCAAAATCTTATACTAATCTAAGAGTGTTCACATGTTGAAGAACTTAAAAGGATTTTCCTATTTACCACTTTTCAGAACTTTCACCTGTAGAGGAAAATGATCGGAAATATAATTGTTTGCTACCCATACAGAATTCAAGAAGAGTTCAACCTACCTTTGATTGATCAAAGCTCTATCAATTCTACTTAGAATTCCACCTCCCTTTTTCCTCATGTTATCCTGTTCATATCTTGATCCTAGAGTTTTCATTTCCATTAGTTTCAATTTAGTAATATAGTTATGCAAATCTTCTGTCTCTACTGGTAATACATAGTTTCCACCAGCCCTGTCGTCTGAGTGAAGAGGTGAATTAAAATCACAGGGTGTATCATCATCATAATGTAGTGCTTTCAGAAAACTCCATATTTCTTGTCTCTCATCTCCACTATTCATGTTATAGACCACAATGATATAAACTTTCTTATTAGAGGCTCTTATCTTAACCTCAGCATTAATCCCCTAAGCACTCTACCCCAACCAAATCCTTCCACCCTTAATAAGATCTCCATTAGATTCTAAAACCCATCATTTCCTCATTGTGATCCAAACATTCAACTCCTTCATGTTTTGTACCTTTGTTCCTAACAAACCAATAATCCCACATCTACTATGTACACAGTAATCTCTACACCTTTTCTGCTTTTCTTTGATATTTACACATCTCACATTTCATACCAATATATTACTATTTATCTAGAGGCATCTCAATCATTCCATATCTTAGAAGCATTTCATTCTTTGCTTTTGCTTCCCCGTATTCTTTCATTATTTGCTTGCCGTCCACCTGCACATAAACCTCTCCTGTTTGGTTTCTGGTAGCTATTTCTATGTTTTCCTCCTTTTCTTGTACCTTTTCCAAAACAACTACTTCCGGGATTTTCAACTCATTCTTTTTTCATTGGCACGTAAATTTTCTTAGTCACTGCTTTCCTCTGTATTTCAACTTTGTCCACCTTTTTACATTGCATAGTCTTGTGCTCCAGCAAATAACACTGATCACAACAAGAAAGAGTTCATTCATACATGATTTTTTGATAATGTACTCTATCATTCTCATCAATATAAGGAAATTCCTCAAGAAATTGACCTCCAACAGTCAATTCCACTTGTCTCATAGCATATGTTAATCTCTCTAATTCTCTAGTTGCCCTGTCTAGTTTTAAGGGTTTCCCAGTGGACTGATTATCCTACTTGGAATTTTTGGTTTCCAATACACTATAGGTGAGCCAGGTAGTTGCACCCAAACTGGAACAAACTTTGGTTCATCTAATTCCAGACTTTGCTTTCACTCTGAAATCATTAATGGCTTACCATAGAACAAAATTCCTTTTTCAATAACCAAATCCTTAAACGGTTTCTGATTAAATTTGACCATATATAGACCCTGTTTAACCTTTCAAATTCTTATTGTGATTTTTTAAAACCCAAATCCTTCCAAACTAACCCTTATCAACCTTAAAAAGGGGAAAACTACTCTTTAAATGACATAGGACAGCTAGTTCCCAGATCTTAGCATTCTCAGCAATTCATCCAATAGTTTTTTGCCCATCTTTATACCACCTAACTCTAAAAGTGGTACAAAACATACCTAAGTTTGCTGTTAGAATAAATATTCCCAGGGTTTTTTATCCTTAATCTGCTCACTCCAACTCAGTTTCCTCCTACTGAGTTATGATCAATTCCCGTTGACTTCTACCACAAATTCCTCTTTTTGCTCCTTTCCACTTTTAGAACTTCATTCAGCATTATTTTTATCCTCCATCTGCTCTACCTGGGAATTGAGCTCAATTTCCAAATCTTCATTACCTTCAATTTCATCACTTCCCAACTGAATTTGTTGACTTTCTCTACTTTACTTTTGTTCCTTTCCTTTGCTCTCTTTTTGAATAACCCTTTGTAATTTTCTTCGTTTTCCGCCAGATCTCCCCATGGCAGAACATCAGGAAAAACTAACCAATCATAAAAACAATTTACACACACTCGGGGTACTCTAAAGGTTATGACTTTTGTGAGAAGATTCCAGTTAAGTCCTTTTGTATAAATAGATCGTTCTCCAACTAGGTATCCATTCGATTGAGGTTTCTAGTCTAATATTTTTTTGAATCTGATCATACTTTTATTGAAAAATGTGTAGCCCTATTGTTTCTCTTGGGATGAATGACTCCCAAGGCATCGCATTACCAAAAAGGAGAGTGTAGCTAGCCTATATCTTTTTTGTTAGTGGGAAGCTACGTCATTGCCAGGGTGAGAGGTGTTTCACATAAGGTAACCATTATAGCATTTCTTAACGGTAGTATCTTCGGAGATTGGCAACATTCTATCTTTTGGGGACTCGATTTCCCATCATTTATTCAAGAACATAGCTCTCTCTAACATGTGCCTCAACGACTTTGCAGAGACCTTCCTAGCAAGGTTCCAATTTTTCTTCTTTTCGTACCATCCGGTTGTGGTATTTTTTCATATTTTATTTCACTTCATCCTATTGTAGCCTGGACCTTCTCTCTTTTCGTCCACTAGATCTAAGTATGTGCGGACTTCATCCTTGTTTTGACCTTCTTCTAGTCCTGTCAAGCAGAAGCTAGGTAAGCCTTCTTCGAGAGGTATAACTTCTTTGATTCCATAGACCAGGTTGAATGGAGTTTATCCAATTGTTTCTATCTTCATCGTTCTATATAGATATAGCACACGAGGTAGTTTGCATATCATATTCCCCTCATTCCCCACCAAACGAGCTAACATAGATGTTGGCTTGCGGGTGGCACACCAAAGTGAGTTTCTGCTGGACGTTGAAGTCTTGGCACCACTTTTTAAAGGTATTTCATGCTAACTGCCTCCCATTGTCTACGATAAAAGTTCTAGCTACCCCGAACATGCAAGGTATATTTTTCCAACAAAAGTCGATCCAGCTCATACCTTTTAAGTTGGTCAGTATGTCTGCTTCTACCCATTTGGTGAAGTAGTCAATGGCTACGATCACGTATTTAGTGAAGTAGTCGATGGCTACGATCACATAACTAAGAATCACATACTTGTTTGGTCATCTCCTTCCTTGGCCACCTTTAACTCATACTCGTCAATCTAGCACTTAGCAACTTCTTCTAGCAAGGTCAACAAGGTCATCTTCTCCAACTCTTAAACAATACGGTTGAGGTGTCCAATGTCAGCAACTTTCTAAGTGAAAGTGATCGGCACCTGCAGGCATCGTTAAATACCCCACAGAAACAACCTAGTCAAAGATATGATTTAAATTGTTGCTCTCTTACTCACTTCTAACTACTAGAAATTTGATAACAGTAAGTTAAAGTGTCGTGCACAGATATCTATGGGTTTAAAATGATGGCTTTGTAAATTTCACACACTAGCGTCACCAAGTGTGTGTGTGTGTGTGTGCGTGTGTCAAGAATAGATCAAATAGGGGGTTTCACATTAAAAGAGTTAAACTAACAAACTATGAACATAAACTACAAAACACAAGATAGATATAATGAGAATGTGCGTGTGCGTGTGCGTGTGCGTGTGCTTGTGCTTGTGCTTGGGCTTGGGCTTTGGGCCATTTTCATCATGCTAAAAATTTAGCGACAATGATTCTCGACGCTAATATATTTTATTATTTTTATAAATAATAATAAATTTAATTAACTTATAATATAACTTACAATATTTTAAAAATATTATATTACCTTATAATATATTTTATTATTATTATAAGAATGTAGTTTAGTACTATACTTCTTATTATATTTATATAGATATATAAAATATTGTATTTGTACAATGTTTCTATTATATATAACATATATAGTATTATATATAATAACAATATAGTGTTCTACTTATTATATACAACATTGTGCTCGAATTCTATATAACATGGTACCACATTATATTCTTATTTTATATACCAACACACACACACACACACACATATATATATATATTATTTCGTTCTTATAATTATAGATAGGATTAAATGATACTATTAGATATATAAAAAATTAAAAAATTGCTCTTATTATACTTACAAATTTGTTATATTGTTACACAAAATTGCATGTGTTCTTATGTGTGTAAAATTGATAGACTTATAGTCTTTCGTAATCATTCATCCCCTTTCTTCCGATACCCACATCAGCTCTCCGATTTGTTCATGGATACGCAACTCGTCCATATTTCGACATGCGTCATGGGTCACGTCAAATCATACATGATTCTCCACCTCTTGTCACGTGTCGTGGAAAAACATATAGCTCTCAAGTATAAGTTTAAGCTAAAAGAATCAAATTCATGACATTAATGGGTTTAAATGTCATAATGTCATGAATTTGGTGATATGAACGGAGAGAGAGAAGGGGGAAGAAGGGGTTTTTCACTTTGTAGATCTTCCTCCCTCTTTATCTTGTGGATAAAAAGCCACCATTGGGAAGAGAGAGAGAAAGCCCAAAACACATTGGTCAAAACCCTAGTCAATATGGTGACACGGACCGTGTCGTGACAGGCTGTGCACAAGTATACAATCCATTATAATTTGTCCCCGTGATTGTGTTTTCCACTACTGAGCAACACAGACCATGCTTGACTTCATGGTTCATCTTCAGGGACAGTCTTTCCAACTTCTAATTTTGCACGGAGCATGCACGTTTGCACGATTCATCTTCAGGGTCTTCAATCCTCTGGCCAACTTCATATGGCACAGATTGTGTAACATGACACGGTCCATGCCTCTTGAATGTTTTTTTATCACCTTTTGAACCTTTTGCTCTTTTTGACTTCTTTCTTCTTCCACTTTCTTCAATCTTCTACCATCATGCTTGATGGCCTTCATCCATCTACCAATCTCGCGATTGGCCTTCAATCTACAACCATTATTTCGAATAGCCTTCTCTAATGAATGGTCTACAATTTCACAAAAAACCATCTGGACACTTATAGAGGTAAAATCCCATTAGGCTACAAATATTCCACAAGATAGGGAAGTTAAAATAGAAACCAAACAAGATGGTTTCAATTCCCTATCATGCAAAGTCTCTAAAAACCTGATCATCCACCAACAAAATCATGACAAAAGAGGTGATAAATGGTAAAGAAAACATTCATTTCATGTCTCATCACAAAGCCTCATTCAACTCCCGTTTAGTATCCACCGCAGACTCGGCTATAGAGCCAACATCCTCTAACCCCTTAATGCCCAAATTAGGATTTTGGGCACGTATGTTGGCTCACGCGTGCCACCACTCTACAATTGCAATCTTGGCATACATTTCAGCGAAGAAGTTTTAAAAATCCTTCATTTTTAGCAACTTGCTCACCAAAACTTGAGGGTACCTAGGATCTGCGGGATCTTCACTCTACAACTCAAACAGTTGCTTGACGAGGAAGGGGTTCACTTGGTCTTTCTAGTCACTTAAACTCCACGTTATAGCCACCCTTTTCACCCACTTAATTCGTTCCTCCTCAAATATCTTTAGCTTCTCCTACAACTTAGCCACTCACTCAAGCAATAACTTCATCACATCAACAAAACTATATGCGCGTTGAGCCATAATTGACATAGCACTACCCGAATGAAAAACCAAGCAACTCACTATTAAAAAACATAACACCCATGATAGATGCTTAAACTAAATGACAAATCAGTGATCCTACCTCGGTCACTGACCCAAACATGGCAACAGGATTGTTCGAGTCTACTAGAGCCAAGTCAGTGGGAAAAGAACGAGCATAACCCTAACCTTGTCATCATACCCATTCTTTATATCCACCCAAATAGGCAAAATAGAGGAAACCTCGCCACCTCTGCGTCTAGAGCCTCCAGCGCCAGAAACCTTCCCGGTGGTCTACTAAGTAATATTCACCTCGCTAGATCCCATGCCAGCCCTTTGTTTCTTCCTCGACTGAGCACTCAATTGAGCATTGGTGTACCACCCCTCAGCTTCCCCTATGCTATTGTTAGGATCGGGAGGGTGATCAATCTTCAACAATTTCATTCCTACAGAAAGAATATTACCATTAGTGAAGTACATACAATACGCTCAATAAACACAACAAAAATATATATATATAATAAACTCACGAGCGATATAACAACATTATAAGCTACAACCCCGCTTCTTCCTCAACTTGATTATTTTTACTGCATACGAAGTCAAATTTATCACAATCCTGCTCTTCTTTATAAATTTCCTCATCTTATCGGATTGCATATCGTAAGGACTAACAAAATTCCATGTAGTCATCGGTTCACCCTCTATGACCTTACATAAAAATACCTTTCCTTCCATGGCCCACAAATTCTAGGAAATCCTTCACAATTTAAACCCACAAAAATTGGGATACAACGTAAACAAACCTTATTTACCTGCACTTTATAGGTGATGGTACCCTATAATATCACCAACCTCTACCAACCTTTTAGAATTTTTACATACTTCTTTATATCCGCTCATTATGGCCATACTTCTCAGCTAAAGTTGGGCAAGAACAACCCCGTAAGCCTCCAATACACCTACCGCAAAATTCGACACAGGTAGAGTCAGTCCATATAAGAAGAAATGCTCATAAATACTAAAAAAATAGTCGAGAGGTTTCACACCCTTTTACTGGCAACCAAAAATCTAATCTCACACCCATCAAGGATGGATGGTACATCTTCAGTTCTACTAATGCACTCTCAGTCATGACACTATCTTTATCTTCCATATTTTGACCATCTCATTCTCGAACAACTTCTCCTTCCCTGAAGATCACTTTGTCCCCGGAAAACAAGTCATCATGTGTCACGTTAAGTTAGGCAGTAGAGGATGATGATTTGAAATGAACAACCACCATATTTGCAAAAATAAGAAGTGTAAGACCAAAATAGTACCTTTAATTGATGACAGCTTTAGATTACAACCACATAAATTCCCCTAACTCCCTTCAAACCAAATGAACAAGGTATAAGCCACTAACACGTCATTGGGATTTTATACACACATCAAATAATCCAAACATATAAAGTCGCGCTTCAAAAATGCACTTTTTCGAGGCAATAAGTAACTTGTGTCAATTATGAATAGGAATCGTCACTTGTTAAACATGCTTTGAAATGATTATATCACATGTCATTACACTTATGTATCAATATTTACTTCTTACCCACGAAGTCATACATAGCTTCGTGCTAGCATCACCATTTTTTATCAAACCCAAACTATATATATATATATATATCCAAAATAGACAAAACTATATTATTTAAACTTAACAAAAGGCTTAAACACTGCGCATTTCATAACTCCGCGGCTAGGGGGCTTATGGTATATACCAAGCCAATGAAACCCAAAACATAAGGCCTAACTCGTTGCAACCAACTTGTTCAATACTAGAGAGCGAGCCAAGTCCAGTTCACTAACAAGCAATCGATCCCAAAGAAAACTAAGAAGTGCTACTCTCCATAGCACCCTCTACTAGACCAATATCGTGTAGATATGAACACATAACACAGGCCACATTATAATGATCAAGGAGCCTATAAGTAGAGACACTGAACACTGGTCTATGTAAGACTGTAAGTAACTCTAACCATACTACATTTTTTAAAACATATGAGACTAACTTGGGCGTTAGAGTTTCTCCATGTTGACCTCCCCAAGAACTCTCTTGCAGGCTCTCAGGAGGGTGGAACTCGCCATGTTGATTCCAAGTTCTATCACCGTCTGAAACGATTTCCCCTGCATCTTAAATGAATCTTGAAAAGTATTTTTAGTTTGTTGAGTTTCAATACTTTGCCTATTAATTTTGGAAAGTGTTCTTGATATTTTATTCTTTGAGCCATTAAAGGGAGAAAATGATGATGGCAAGCATATTATTGAGTTGGGTGGCTTTAAAATGGAAATGTCTGATGGTTCTGGTAATGATTATGAATAACATTGAAGCCATGAGTTCATTAATAACGTTGAAGAGATCTTCTTAATTGTAAATTCGTTGAATGTATTATGGTTTATTGTAATTGTTATAAATTATGATTGGGGATACCGGTAATTTATCATCAAATTTGATGATGTATATATTCAGTGACAATTTGAAATTTTCCTTTTGGTTTCAATTCAACATTATTGAAGGTCAATTGATCAAATATAAGAAAGGAGGCTAATGAAGGCTACTTCTAAATGTCAAATTTAAACCATACACAATTCCTCATATCGATGAACGTTCAACAAGGATATGATTAGATCTATATCCAATAACTGAGGTCACTTGATCAATGCACAATTCCTCTAGAGATCACTTGATCAATGTCAAAACCACAAGTATCAAAATTTTCAATATTTCGAAACTATAAAGTTCAATGTAAAAATTCTTCTAAAACAGCTAATATTCAACAATTGAGTCTTTTTTCGCTTGATATTATTCATCCTTCAAGCAAAACTCTACTTATGAAAAAGAAGAAAGTGAAACAATTGATGTTCGCCTAATGCGTCAAACAACAATGTATCTTTTAAACTTCAAACTCTCCTCTTCCATAAGCCAAAAAAAGGTAAACATCAATGATTAAGCAGGCAAAAAAGAAAATAACCCCACAATCACAATTAAACAAACTAGGAAAAAACTGGAATAAAAAAAAACTAAATATCACTATAAAAACTAAAATTATCAAACTTACATTAAACTCAACAATAAAACCCAACAAAAAATGAGTCAACGTTATCTAGATTTGCATAAACATCAACTAACTGATATATATATATATATACACACACATGAATATGAACAGAAAAACATGTTAACAATTAGAAAATGCATAAACATCTATAAAAGTGGTAATAGACACATAAACATCCACTGAAAAATGCACAAACATCAACGAAATTGATATATGTACATGAAAAAACAAAACTTCAACTTTAAAAAATGTATAAACAGTAACGAAGTGGTTATAGTCACAAAAGCATCAACTAATATGTACAAAACACTTAAAATAACACATAGAAAAAATAAACTACTATTAAATCTCCAAAAACTAAAATTAGACACTATCAAATAACATTTAAACAACAACTCAAAAATACACTAATACTCATAATACGTTTGTAATCAGCACCTGAATTTAGATCTCAGCAAACTAAATGTAAACATCAATTGAAACTTAAACCTCAACAAACTACATCTAAACATGAACTGAAAAAAACACAAATGTAAGAAAAAATGATGAAAACATAAAACATCGATGAAAATGTGCACATCATCATCGACTTTCATAAACATCATTAACAACGATGAATCTCCACTAATACTGCAAAAAATTGGAAAAAGTATATTAGAACAAAAACACCTTCAGATGCTCAACAAGGCATAACATTAATAGAAATTTGTAAAAAATGTCAATCATAATAAAATGACAAACAAAAAATAACTATAAAATATCCAAAGTTCTACTGAACAGTTACGATATGAAAACACAGAATTCAACAAAAAAAATATGTAAATATCGACTCAAATAGTATAAACATCACCAAAATTGATATACACTCGTAAAAATCAACAAAGATATATTGGAAAATCTTCAACTGCAATAAACATCATTCACAACTATGAAGTTCTAGAAAAACAACATAAATGCTGGAAAACGGTAGATTAGATCAAAAATACCTTCAAATGTTATACGAGGCATTAGAAACTTTATTTCGCAACACAGTCATCACAAACATCTACAAATTTGATTGATTCCATATACTAAGTTTTGAAGAAAAAAGATAGAAATTTAAGGTTACAAAATTCCCAAAAAAAATTAAAACTAAAATTAGTTTATTGTGAGAGAGAATCTTGTGCAGACATGTATAATTTGGAGAAAATTGTGCGAAAAAGGGGGAGATGAGGAGAAAGAACAGAGAAAGAATATTAAGAGGAGAGAGAAGATAGGGGGAGAAATTGGGAAGAGAATCAGTCACGGAGAAAAGGGAAAAGAAAGAGGAGGGAGAAATGATTAGGGAATTCAGCAAAATGAGCTATATAATCTACTCCATCCATCCCATAAAAAATGGCCATGTTTTTCTTTTTCGCCCGTTCAAACAAAAATGACATCATTTTCTTTTTACTCAAAATGACAAAAAGTATATTGTTAAATTCTCGCAATGTCCTCTTTAACTTTAATTTCAACAACTTTCAGACTAAATCTATTACTTTATCAAAATATTCCTACTTTTCTAAATTTATTCTCTGTCACATCATCTCACATAAAAAAGTGAGTCAAAAAGCAATGGTGTCATTTTTTTCAGGACGGGGGAGTAAGATAATTGCATTAAAGGTTCCCCAGTTTCTTTCATTTTTTTTAAATGCACCTTATTAATGACTTTTATGAATTACACAATAACCCCGTCTAACAGTTATCTGTGTAAAATAAGGCTTTGTGTTATATATTACTTACACATGATTTCTTGCAAATAAGGTATAAAATATATAACAATATGCAAATAATGTAAATCAAATAATGAAAATGATACAAAAAAAAAAGCACGTCATAACAAGTAGAATGCAATCCTATCTAATTTGGCAACGTATGTACAATATGCATTAAATTTATTGTGCTACTATTGCAATGGAATCATCTAAACGGTATTTTAAAATTCCATTGGATCATGTTTTTGAACTATAAATGTAAAGTTAGTCACATTATAGTTAGCCTCACTTAAAAATAAAAGCACCACCATATTCGCTCCTATCATCGCTATGACTTATTATGAATAATAAGTTAGTTATTTAACAAATCGAAAAAAAATTAACTATAATTTTTAGTAAGTTCGTTGTCACTTTTAAACCGTTAACATTATCATTGTTATTATTTGTTTTTTTCTAAAAACTATTTGTTTCTCATTAAGAGTTTAGTTGGATTAAAAAGTGCATAGTCGAGCTCCATGAGTAAGAATACAAGCAATAAGTCTTTAGATAATGTGCTAGTTTATATGCTACACTATTTGCTTGTCTTTGATCCATTATAATATTGGATCGTGTAATCTTGACAACATATGTTTTATATCCGTGCATAACAATCCAAAGTCTAATCTATTTTCTTCTACACCATAGATGGCACATATTAGTGTTTGTGCATCCCCTCTAACTACATCTGATTATATTCATAGTTCCGCACATTTAGTAAGTGAGTGTTTTAAGGCCGATTCTTCTGTGAGTTGCGTTATGAGAATCTTATCTATTTTGGACGGTTCCCCATATTTCTATGGATTATCTTCTTCTGGGCCATTTATGAACAATCCCAAACACGTGAAGTCCTTTGTTGTTACTGCATCAAAGTAGAGAGTTCTGCCGGCAATTTGCCTAACATCAGTGGTAAGTATAGCACTATTCATTGGTTCATTTGTCAAAGTCATCTATTTTCTTCAACATATGAGTTCCTCTAATGGATGTAAGAAGAATTGAACACAATGAGATGGAAGGAGCTCGTGAGATTCACCGTGGAAGAACTTATTTTGATGGAACTATAAATGATTCATTAGCATTGTTATAAGCACTATCATATATTTCTCCAGATTAATGAGCACATGTGTAACCTAGGGGATGGAATTTTGTTGTTGGAATTGGTAGACCTAGTCTCAACATCTTCAACAAACCACATTTATTGAGCTTTGGGGAAGAGGAAGAAAATATATTCTAAGGATGTGTTCTCATTTCTCCATGACAAACAATGATTTTTCGCTCGTCTTCCTCTTAGGCTAAGATTCTTAGTGGATGGAAGATGATATTTGCATAATCTCTAGATGAAGTGGGAAATTTTGTTCGGAACGGGTAGTTTCCATATCGCCTTCCAGTGAGGGGAGGGCCATTGACTACTACTTTTTGTGTGACTTACATTGTTTAAATACATTGAGTTAATATATAGTATATAATCTGATTTGACAGAACATATACCATCTAAAATTGGTATTCATGTCCATCAATCTTCTTGATTTGTGTGTGGCCTTGGCATAGCTAAAATGAGGTTAGCTTCGTTTGGAATAAAAGTATTGTTTTTTTAGTTCATATCCGTCATGGATTGTCTGAAAGAGATGTTCTTGAGATAATAATCTGGCAGTGAAAATTGGTTTATGTCATAATCTTGGTAGTATTTTTCGCTCTTCCCCTTGTGTTTTCCCCATTCTCTATTCTTTTCCTTATTACTTTTCATCAATAGATTTCTTCACGCCATTATAGATCTTCATGCGTATGATGGTCTGTGACCAGTATTGGCCTCTAAGATAATTGATCCCTCATAATACTTTTCCTTTAAGATCATTAGTATCTTTAACATAGGATTAGTCAAAAGTCGTCGTGCTTGCTTCCCTAATAGGGTCGTGTTAAGAGGTTTTAGGTTTTTAAATCCTAAGCCTCTCATTTCTTTTGGTGTGCAACTACGTATCCACTTTTACCAGTGGATTTTCTTTTTTACATTCGAGCTACCCTACTGGTATTTAGCATAAAGCTTTTGTATATCCTTTACCAGAATATCTGGTATTTCAAAGCAAGACGTGGTATATGTAGGCATGGGTTGTAGAACTACCTTTATGAGAATTTATTTTCCTCCTTTTGACAGTTGTTTATGCTCTCAACTCTGCATTTTTATCCATACTTTTGTTTTGATTGGTTCAAGAGAGGCGTATTTTAATCTTCCAAAGACAGCTTGGAGAATCAAATATTTATCTGCTTCTCTCGACTATGTCATGCCCAAAATGAAGAGTATGCTTTCTATGATTTCTCCGTGTATGTTTAGACTAAACAAAAATGATGATTTAACGTAATTCACTTTTTAGCCTATTACCTTTCGATAGTCTTGCATGATTTGTTTCAATTGTGCATAGGGATCTTCACCTAATATTAGGAAATCATCAACAAAGAGTAAGTGAGATAACATTGGTGTTTATTTTGCTATTTGCTATAAATTTCCTTCTTAGGATATCCTGGAGCATTTGAGACAGACTTCCCCACAGAAAATAAACTGATAAGGTGATAGAGGATCTCTTTTTCTGATGCCTTTGAATGGATTGAGATTGCCTAAATGTTGCTCATTAAGCATAAAGGAGAGCCAAACCGATGATATACATTGCTCTATAAACCTGATGAACTTCTCATTAAAACCCATAGACCTTAGAGTATGTAATAATAAAGGTTATTCCACTAAATTAAACGCTTTACTCATGTCCAAGTTTATTGACATGTAACCACTTTTCCCATTCTTTTCCCTTTGATAGGTGATGAGCTTCATGTGCAATAAGGATATTATCAGAGATAAGACGCTTTGATACAAAAGTGCTATGAGATTCAGAAATGACCTTATTAATAATATTAGAAGTCTATTAGAAATGCATTTAGAGATTATTCTGCATATCACATTGGATAGACTAATGGGTATGAATTTCGGTATCTCTGTCGGCTTTTGGATTTTTGGGTTAAAACCACTGCTTTATTATTCAAATTATTCAGAGGATTTCCCCAATTAAGAAACTGTAGGACAGGCGATGTAACTTTTTGTCCCACAATTTCCCAATAAGTTTGATAGAAAGATGGTGGCATCTCATCCGGTCTGATTGCTTTGTTTGGTGCAATTTGCTTTAATGTCTTTAAAACTTCACAATCTACGTAAGGTCTTGAAAGGTACGCATCCATTTGGTCTGTTACTGGCAGTTGTATTAAAGCATTAGCATGGAGAATGAGATCTCTTTGTGGCTTTAATTATGTAAAGATCTCTTGAAAGTTTCATAAAATTAGAGGTTTCATTTATTTTTGCTCTGAACGCCATATGCCTTCGGCGTCCTTTAGCTTGTATATTGCATTCCTTCTTTGCCACTTATTCGCAAACTAATAAAAGAGCATTGTGTTCCTTTCTCCTTCCTAAAGCCAATGTTGCTTCAATCTTTACTTCCATTTAGCATATTCCATATCCAAAAAATGTTCCAAGTCTTTCTTTAAAGAAGATGTGAGAATTTGTATCTCTAGCATGATTCTTCCAAACCCTAAATATTTAATTTGTCTCGATAGTTGTTCGCCTCTCTTATGATGTCCTTGGAATTATGATTTGGCCCACAGATGGATAAGTTGGACACAAAGGAACAAATTATGGTCGATATATCCAATTCAAAGTTATTCCAGCTTTCTTCCACTTTTTCTTTGCACTTCGGTGATTTTATCCAATAGTTTTTTACTTGCACTCCAGGGGTCATTAACTCTTGGGAGAATTAGCCCACAAAATGCTTCACAAAGATGGATATATATATATATATATATATATATATATATTTCTCCCATTCTTAATACTAAATTACCAAAGGGTAGATAGTGGCGAGTCCGGAGTTGTCCACTGGGATACTAGGAATTTAAAGGTTAACTATGCAAAGCTGCAATCAGGTCGTCAATCTGATCACGTGTTAGGAATAGGTAGTGTTGCAAAACAAAGTTTTTTTGGGAGGGGGTGGTTATCAATCAACTACAAGCATGAAAGAAAAAAAAGAGTAAACTATATAAAACTAGCACTTGGAGATATTTGCATTACATGACCGACTATATATTTCGATCCTAGATTCAATCAAATACAAGGCATATAAACATATTCTAATACTCATGTCACGTAGTGTGGTTAATAACCAACACTTCCACTTGTCAGTCACACAAAGTTGCTCTCATTTTCTTCTATCAACACCGCATCTGTAATCAGGGAAGTGCAACAACGGCCCCACCTGCTGTGCTGTTCTATTCATTCCCAAAGAATTACATCTTGGGCACTCCACTATGAATGATTACTCCCAAGACCTATAGAGGAAAAGGGATTGGAACCTCATGGTGACTCTAGGGTTGTGGGAGGTCGTCGCCGTACCTCTCAAAGATACTATTTTTAAGCCCAATATGCTCACTAAATACAACTAAGTAGATAGATTGGCAAGTCGGGGTCGTCCACAAAGAAGAGGGATTTCCTAAGGGTTCATGCAATTAGGAATGGAT
>JAULKM010127753.1:0-19913 GCA_032355605.1 Rubia tinctorum | reverse complement strand
TTTCCATATCTGATTCTGCCTTGTATACCCTTTGTACTCAGTATATATATGAATACACACAGCCACAATTATTTGTGTGTTTTACATTCTATCAGGTCTACATTTACTTTTAGGCAGTATATAGAAAAGAAAATACGGACCTGACATTTAATGCTCATAAACCTTAGAATTTTGGGGGAAAAATGATACATTTTCTTACCCTTCCATGACATAGTGATCGTATATACTAACAATTGCATCAATTTCCATCGGAGAAGGTTAGTTTTATCTAAATCATGTACTTGAAAATCTTGTGTTAATATTAAGGGTGATATGTTTAAGTTTTTAGTATGTAAATTTGTATGTTCAATGATGCAGGAAATGAGGTTTCAGAGTTCGGAAACTTGATCCGCTCATATGGTCAAAATGACAAGATGAAGTTACGAGTTCGAAAATGCATCCGTGATGTAAATCAAAGCAAGGACAAGCGGAAGCTTGTCCGGACTTTTGGTTATTTTTCCAATGCACCTTTGAATGCCTGAAGGCAAGACATATTATTATAGCCATTTTTCGGGAACCATATATTCATGGAATTAAGTCCAACATAACATAGATTATGGAAAAAAGGAAATGTGCATGAAAATTACAAATAAGATTAAATCCAACAATCCATACTAATTTGTTAAATTCTAAAAATCTTCAACACACTAAAATTAACACATCAAAATCAAACATCTTGTCCAGTTATCCAAATTCATGCATTTTAACTATTACGTCTCATTGAACATAGCTTCGAGTCGACCGCATCAAAGTCGGGGTCGACCGCATCCTCTCCCACATGTGGAGCCACTATAACATCATATGTTTGGCCCTCAACCCCTCCCCCCTCCCTCTTCGGCCCCGAGAGTTTGTTCTCCACATCAGGTGGCATTCGCTTGAACCTCAGTAGCATCACCCTCGTCATCACTATCATCATTGCTCTCGGAGAATACCGTCTTGAAGTTTTGTGGCTCCTCATCATCACTCAATTCAAGGGTTAGGCCTTGGGATTCCAGGAAAGACACATGATGTGAATGCCCTCGGTCCAACATGTCGTAGGTCTCAATCACGTCAGCGCTGAGACAGTCAAAATATTATGTGCCTTCCATCCATCCCGGGATCCTATCAAATTCCAACATCAAAATAAACATTAATAAAATAATTGGCATTACGTAAAATTGTAATTGAATAAAATTGTATTTGATTAATATTGTAATTGATTGAAATTGTAATTCTAATTATACATAAAATGTTTATAATTCTAATTGTAATTCTAATTGTACATAAAATATTTTTAATTAAAATTGTAACTGGAATGAATGCATAAAATGTTTATGTTTATAATTAAAGGAGTGCGAAGCCTAGACACTATCTAGAGTCGCCTCACGAACCCTCTTAGCATTCTTTGCAACTTGATCGGGAAGTGGCCTGTACTCCCACTTGTTGTCGGGGCCTAGTCTTAGTTGTTTGTGCTGGAACCACGCTTTTTCATAGTACTCTATGCGCACAGGCCGATCATAGGGATGAATTCCCACCTACTTCAACATAGCCATGATTAGACCACCGCACGGTAGGTCCTTCTTCTTAGTGTTCGCGACTTTGATTATGAATGATAGTATGGCGTGCCGGAGGTTTATCCTTACCCCCTCCATCACGTAGTAAAAGAGCATTAGGTTTGTAATTGTCGGCTCGCACATCAACATGTTAATGTCATAGCATTTCGCTTGACCCGCGGTAGCCTTTACTCTCTAATTTTTTTGATGCCATCGCAACAGGACATATTGGGGTGGCGTCGGAAATGGAGGGCCATGATTGGGTGTGGTATATCTCTAGGGGGCCAGTTGGGTCATCAGGTCTCAATTTTTTGGGTGAGATGTAAGGGCAACCTATGGCTTCATTAATTGAGTATTTGGTCACAACAACATCTTTTCCATTAACCCTCTTCATATCCTTATTGTTGCTAGACTAACCCAAATTGGCATAAAATTGTACTACTTTGTCAGCGTAAACGATCTCGGTCATGCACATGAGATTCTCTAAATGATTAGTCTTAAACAGCGAAAGTAGATATTCAATCTCTAAATTAGTAAGATCGCTAGGTAAAACAACCTTAGAATTTATAGATCGTCTCTTAGAGAAAGAAACATACCTTTTCTCCACTGTTTCGTTGAAGAAATTTGGCAAAGGATTGATCTCCATGATCGGCCTATGGCTCCACTAGCTTGCCCTTGACTTGTTGACCGAGCTTTGCGACTCTTTGTTCTCGAATTTGGGTTCGTGAGGAATTTGTGGGAAAATAGGGTTGGATTGTTTTTGCTTTGGGGAAGAACTTAATCTGCCCGTTGAAATCCTTATTTTTATATTTAATACCACTTCCGAGCTCGGAAGTGGTTCCGCCCTTAAAAACCAAAGCAACGAGTTTTTTCCAAACTCGGAAACGTATCCTAGTGCATTTCTGAGTTCAGAAATGCCTTCTCGCGGGAAATATAAAAGGACCAAATGGGGTTTCACAAATGACATTTAATACCCATTTTAAACCCCCGCGTTTCCCACCATTTTCCACACCAAAACCCTTCCAACCCCTCTTCTCAATTCCCTTTCATCTCCAATCAAGCATTTGATGATCCCTTTATTAGAGGTAATTGTTCTTCATTTATTTCTTGTTCTTCACTATTCCTTCCCAAATTCTCAACATATTTCATCGAATTCTCACAAGATTTGTTCTTCTTTCGTGAACAAGGTATGATTGAGGATTTCATGTCATTTTTTAGAAGAAAAGGTTAGTCCTATCTTATTTTGTAAGCTAGGGTTTGGGTTTTGAAACAAAATTTTAGGAGATAGGGTTTTGTGTTAGTCCCACCTAAATTTTGATTGTTTTGTGATCTTTATATTGTGGGCTATGTTTGTCCATTCCAATAGTGTACTTAATTGGGGTTTTGATTTATTTATCGTTTGTTGATGACGAAATTTTTGATTTGAATAGAAATCCTATGTGTATCTTGGAATTTTGCATGACAATGGTAAATGATTGATTAATTGAAAGGTTAATTTTTAATATTTTTGATATTCTATTAGTTTGGTAAATTTTTTTTATTTTCGGATTTCATAGCGCTACAAATGTCAAAGAAAAGGACACGAGATGATGTTCAACTATCACGAAGTGAAGATACCCCAATACCGGACCAAGGTGTGGATGAGGATGAGGGATCCGAAGATGATGGAATAGAAAAAAATTTATTGTAGAACTTTAGAACGTCGAATGGCTAGGAAGGAGTTAACACCTTTGATATTCAACAGCATGGGCTAGTGTTTGTCGGCACAACGAGCTTAATGGTCAAGTTGTGTCGCAAAGGTTGGCAAGACGAGGGTTGACATCCATTACGATAGTTGACATGATGTCTCAAAAGACCACAAAGACACTTTGTGGATGGAGTGCAAGGTAGCATCATTGACGTTTATTCCCCGCATTTTTATTTAACTAGAAAATGTAAATTCACTTCCCGTGATTGACTGTATATTGTTGAATACCCTTATAGAGACCATTTGACATAGAAGCACCGGACATGGGTTATTTGTGGAAGAAGGTGATGTTGATGATGTCCAAGAGTTAGCGTGAACATAAATACATGTTCCAAGGGACTACATTTTCTGTGATAAGAGAGGTGTCGTCTGTGGCTCACTTATACTCACATTGAGCCGGACAGTTAGGAGATCCACAAGAGAAGGGCCTTGAAAAATTACCTCAACTTTAGTAGAAATTTATGTCTATTTTGTTTGTACAATGTTTGAGTTCTAGGGTAGTAGTAATGAAATAACATTCTAAACATATTAATTAGGGTACTGGGGAAGAAAAACAACACATTGCCATGGAGAATAAAATGCCCCACCAATTGAGTCGTGGGGGGTATGGCTTGGTAGCCATAGAGCTAGTGAAAGAGCGTCTAGAAAAAGATGTTAAGATTGCAATCGATGGAGGGATGACGGAAGAAAAGGCTAGGGCATCAGTTCAACAGATTATTGTGGATAACATTGATAGGTGTGATGGGGATAGAACAAAGACGGTGTTTATCTCAAGAATGAAGAAAAAGAAATTGCGAAACGAGTTGTAAGTAATGCTTGGGCCTCCATATTACATGCTATATATTTTCATCTTTAACTTGGCTTATTGGGTTATTCAATTCTTAACTTACCCACTCATTTTTCTTTAATGTGTAAGAGAAGTTGAAAGATGATCAAGTGCAAGGGCAATTTATTCCAATGGATAAATACGACATCCTTTGCGAAGCTATGGAGAAACCCGACCACCTGGGCTGTGTTACAGGTTTGGGTGCATTCTTGACCCAACAAAAGGCATCCAGCATCGTGCGGTCCTACGATCATGCGAAACCATAAAAATACACACACTGCAAAAACAAACGCTACTCCAAGATAAACAGATTGAGCAACAAGAAATTCTAATACGGAAGTTGATGCAACACACCGGGCTAGTTCATCCAAAAAATTTAGACGATTTGGCGTCGAATTGGAAACCACTGTCAAGGGGATCACGCCATTCTCCCGGAGATGTTGAGGTCGATTGAGAGGTTATTTTTCAAACTCTAAGAATAGAGAGGAAATTGTTCAAACCCAACAATCTCGATAGTGCCATCCTTGCAAGTGAGAATAACGTACATATTTTGTTTGTATTCAAGATTAAAATTGGATATTAGTTTATTATTTAACATGTTTTCTTTGCGGATTTAGAAGTCGTGTCCATTTGAGCTTTACATAGATCAAGACATAGATGGTAGACCACTCCTCGTAGCTAACGGAGTATGGCATGAGTTAATGAGACATCATTACTCCGTACCTATTGCGAATGGAATTTCTAGGGTTTTGTTGGAAAATCCTTTGGTGTTGGGTGCCCTTTTTCCATACCCGAACGGAGAATACAATAAATTTTGGCTCACATGGGGAATGCTCCTTCTTTGGCCAAGACAACTTATATACGCCGATCCTGTGAAGGATCGACACTTGAAGGAAACAAGGCCGACATATCCTAAAGTAGTGAAATCAACACCAGAAGAGATCAAAGCCCCACCCAAGACAGGCCCAAGTACACCAACTAAGCTTAGACCCCCAGTCGTTAGGGCACACTTCCTTCGATAATCACCTTACTTCGTACGAGTGCTATACAACTGGTTACAACCGCATGATCGAAACTCCACATATTCATTCTTAGGAAATGAATGTGTATTTGGATGCAAACGTGAAATCATTGCATTGTGGAGTGATTTCAAGGACATATGGAGATGTGACCAAGTTAATCAAATGATGATGTCGATCTACACCTTGTGAGTCTGTTTCATAATATTATATGAAATTCCATATTTACTATTTCGCACCATTATCGACATTTGTTGACAAAATTCAAATATTGAAGGTACATGTTTTTTTACCAACAATCAAAAGAAGAAATGGATTGGCTACCTGTGCCTGGTGAAGATTCAATAAATTGGTTGTACTGCACAAGAGAGGATCGACTACATTTGCAAATCCCTAGGACGAAAGGATAGGAAAATTTTCACTGCCCCATACATCGAGAGGTCACACTTACAATGTTCAATTCATTTACCTACATCATTACCACAAATTTAGAATATAATTTTGATTTTCTTAATTGGGGACCATTGGAGATTGATTTTGATTAATTGTTCCTGCTAGAAAATCGCATCTATTGGATGGATCACATGCACTTCCAATCGTCGGCTTCATTTATCAACATTTATCCGTCTGCAATGATGGAAAATTTTGACCAAAATAAACCAACTTTAGATGTGGTGGAAATCAAGGCGGGATATCAACATGTTTTTTTTTCAATATACTCAAGCATTTTTATTTAAGTACTTTAACATTTTATGTTGTTCATAAGCAGTACAAAAAACAAGCACAAACATGGGGGCGCATATATTACGTCATGTTATATGCGACTGAGTGCATTCAAGAAGTCCGTGAAGATTTACTTGAACTTGACAAGGTTTGTGATTCTTCCGTACATAGTATTCTATCTAAATAAGTTTTCACAATTTTACTAGTCTATTGTTATTTTTAAATTTTCAAACAGGATTCGAATCCCTACTCCCAAGATGATATCAACATTGCGAGAAATTATTTGGTCGGGAACCTAATTCTCAATAGGTTAGCGATCCTTGGGAATCCCGATATTGCTAGAGTAGCACGAGTTAGATATAAATTGGAGCATATAAATATCAGAATAGATATCAAGTTATTTCTATTCCTATCTATAGATTATTGCTTGGTTAGCATTGTCTGTAGATTTTTGTGAAGATGTTACGTACTATCTTGTATTGTGATACAATTCTACTTAATCGAGGCTCGTTTTGTGCCGGAAATTTTAGTAGTTTCAAATTTTTACCAAAGATTGGACAGTACTTCCAAGTTCGGAAATGTTTTTCGCTTAATCACCATAGCAACTATTACAATTTTTGAGATCGGGAAACATATCCTCGACAAGCCTTCCGAGTTCGGAAACCTTTATTATTTCCAAAAAAGGAATGCCACAAATGGCCAGAACGGGGACAGAATATACACACGAGCTCATAAACTTATCTAGGAGTATAAAAGAGCCGAAAGTCCATTTTCCAAATTCGTAAATCACGTACTTCCAATCTTGGAAATACTAGCAACGATCCGACCAAGTGCATAACATTTGTGAACTAAAAAATGATGAAAGGCGGTTCCTCCGTCTGTTCAAATGCGATTTTTAACCGCCTTCCATGGTCCCGTTTAAAGGCGGTTATTAGAAGTGAACTAACACATCAATCAAAATGAAAGTATTAAATCAAGAATTAAATTAAAATACTTAAATATAATTAACTAGTGTCAACATGTTTAAAGGGTCAAAATTTTAACATTCAAACACAAGATTTGCATTAAGATATCAAAATTTAAGTTTAAAACATATGATTTTAGCAAAAGATTATGAAAAAAATCCGGTGATCAAATAAAAAAATATCAAATATTGAAAATGAAACATTAAGTCTGGTAATAAAAACTCATGCATTGTACGAAAATGGGAAAAAAGACCAATTCCCGAATCTCTCCGACCTGGATCATGACCCGTGAGATTCATATGACTTGGAATCATTATTTCCTCAATTATTTATACCCAGACACCCCCAAAAAGTGGTATTTGCATCCAGATCCCTCCTTACTCTCCCAAACTTTCTTAAATTATATTTGGAAATAGTGATATATAATATTGGCTCTGGTGAGGATATGAATGAGTCAGTTATTTTAACCCGTTGATATATTTTCCATGGTTTATGACAGTGAAAAGTATGATATTTTTTGGTGCAAAGTGTTTTTCTTTGCTATTCTTTTTCTGAAACAGCAGTGAAGGTGATTTTTACCACTTGGATGTTTTCTTATGAAAGAGCAGTTGAAAGACCATACAATCACTATCTGATTATCGTTTTAAGACATGAATAAGAATTGCAAAATTAGGACAACAAAATGTTACAATGCGCGGAAATGACACTATACATCAGATACAGCCGAGCTCTTTTGTGAAATAATATTTCAATTTGTGCTGGAAGTTTGTAAACTTTGTGTTTAGTTTGAACTGTAACTCTTGCTCAGAGCAACCAAATTTGAGAGCATCGATTTCAAACTGGAGAATTTTGGCTGTTGAGTCCTTTTCATCCTGCAGATATTGCACCCCATTTAGCTCCGCGAGTAAAGACTGCCGCCACCCAACTTCTGAGTGCAGCTCTATCATTCTTGCCTTGCTGTACGGGCTGTTCCATTTCCTTGGCTAGCTCAGAAATGCCAAGATGTCCAGTTTAGAGTTTGAACTTCCTGGATGAGTGGCTTCTTCAATTCTTCAGCCTGTTTCACCCGATCATAAGTTGGATAGAAGAATCTTGAATCTCTGATTGAAATTTATCTGAAAGCTCATGTAACCTTGCTTCATAATGGTCCCAGACCATCTCCCGCTCTTCAGAAAGAGGGAACTGTGTTCAGCTCTTCAGAAGAATCTTCAAGTTTATCTTCAAGGAGTGAACTGTGTGTGATAATAAGCTGCTATAACATGATACAATCATATTTCTAATGACCATAATGGAGAAAAAATAGTCCTGTAACCCAACTCATCTACATACAATCGTAACAGATTTGCACATTACATGCCTTGAAAGCATGCACAAGTTCATTAAAGCACATTAAATATCAGCAAAACTTCACTAAAACAACTGCTAAGCGTGAAATTCACAAAGAATCAATGGATGCATAATGGAGAACTCACATAGACAATTGCACTGACCTCGATCGTCAGCTCGGTTATCACATCTTATGAGGTATTTATGCTGTTTCAGATGCACATGATTAAGAAAAGACACAAAAAGAGCACCAGAGATGCAGCTTTCAAGAAATCAAATGCACTTGTTAATACATCTATAGTAACATATAAGCGATTCGTGTCTTACGGTTGGCCTAGTGAAATCCAAACATCCCAAAGAATGGGCCCTAGCATGTCCATAACCTGAAAGTGGAGTTATTAGCAAATAATGGCGCAGACTCACTATAAGGGTAAGCCCGTATACTCACCATGATGTAAAAAATGTCCTAGTAGTGATCCCATAACATCCATTAAGGGTTCTTGCGGCCTCCCAGAACTTAGACGCAAATGACGTAACACCATTTCTTCTTCTTCCATGTCACTTGAATATCTGCAAAAGATCCCGGTGAAATAGTAGAAACATAGGATTAGCTACTAAATCAAGGAAGATATCAACACTCTAGCATGCAATCCAAGAAAACCAAATGAACATGCAATAACATAATCAGGATCCAAATTACAACTATTTATCTCCATTCCAACCTGCAATTACTAAGGAAGAAGAAATTTCTGTCAAATCACGGAGGCAAAACGTCGAACATCTGAGGTGCATCCACTGAAATTTCAAGCAAATCGATATAAAGAAAAGAAATTGGATGCGATAAAATCACAGTAAAAATACCACAACTAAAAGGAACCAAACATATTGAATGTGGAACAAGATGAAATTACCTTAGAAAAAGAAAAATCTTGTGAGAATCTGAGCAGTAGAAGGTCGGCATCATTATAAACGTCCCTGACCAATAAATAAAAAGTGGGAAACACTCTCAAGCAAGAAAGGGGAAGAACAACATGCACGGGTGAATTCAATTTTTGAACGAGGGAAAGAACAAAGAGGATAATTTGAGAGCACATGATACTTGTAGAAGTCTCTGGAAACGAAAGGAAGAAAAACGAAGGAGGTTAAGGACGCGTCGGAAGGAAGGCAATGGAAGCGTATAAAGACAGTGAAGTCAAAACGAGGCGTTTTGGTTGACGAAGCAAGCGGGTGGAAAAGGGTCGAAAACGGCGCCGTTTTTGCTAGCCAAGAATTACTGTAGCAAGAGGATTGCTGCTTTTAATACTCCCCTGGTCAACTAATTATTTCACATCACTTTTAGACACAAGTTTTGAGAAGATGTTTATTGTGTGAAGCAAAATGAATGAAGAGAATAAAAAAGTAAAATAAATGTATGATGAAGATTACTTTAAACAATGCTTTATTGGGAATGTGCCAAAATAAAATAAACATTAAAAAATGAAAATTGTGTCAATATTAACTGGAGGGAGTATTTAAAGATACCGCGCTCCATTATTCTCATTTTATGTCTGTTTCTAACAATCAATCAATGACCTTACCTTTTTATGAAGGGAAAATTCCCATCAAGGGCATGATAAGAACTTACATTCTTATTAAAATCGTAATGATTATTAAACTGCTTTTGAAGTAATGATGAAAATAGTTTTATATTTAAAAAAAATATTAGCATATATTATGTAAATATACTCATAATAGTCCATAATCGACTTTCCACTCTTTTGTTTGTAATCTGCAATTTCTGATTTTATTTGATAAATCACTACTACAAACTAAATTTAATATAACACTTTGAAAGTGTTGCTTTAGGGACTAACAATACTATGTTGAGTATATTGCGATACTTTTACAAATATTATGTGATGTTTCATTAGATCTAACACAATACTTTTCAAAATTTAGGCAACACTTTTCAAGATTTAGGTAACACTTTTCAACGGTTTAAGTAACATTTCACCAGCTATTTTGACATTTTAATAAGTGTTGCAAGAAACGTATTACTATACGACAGCTATAATTTGAAGTAGTGAATTTTGACGCCATATATTACCCAACGAGAAACGCTGTCGAATATCCTCCATAATTCACAAGATGGTAGAACGAATACTCGGATCAATTACATTAATGATCCAAGCGACAATCATGTAATTAGCCGTCCACCAATTATCAAGATTCACAGAGGCACCCTTTGATTGCTAAAGAGTACAATCAATGACTCCCAATTTTTGTTTTGTGCCCAATGAGAATCAAAACCCTTTAACCCATCCTTCATAATTTGACCCCTTCAAGAACAACGTGCGTGAGATGACAGTACTAGGGCCATCATTCGAAGCAAGGGCATAAAGAGGATTTGGAGTTCCATGTGGTGGTGGACTCAGTGGCGAATTTAAAAAAAATTTAATTGGGTAACCACTAATATATAAATATATATACATTTAATATTTATAGTAAAAAAAATTACATGGGTAACCAAATACTAATAACTTTTTTTTTTACTATGGGGTAACCATGTTACTAGCTAGATCCACCCCTGGTGGTGGTCTTTCCGTAACATCACCCATGACTCTCATACCATTAAGCAATACACAAGGCTCAAAAGAAGTGAATACTGCAATGTTGTTCCTGCTTTTCATTGATAAAACTGCTTAATATATACAAACTCAGAGTAGCGTAATATTAGGAAATGAAAAGAAGCTATCCCCTAAATTACTAAAACTTCCTTATGATAAAGCAAATAAATGCAATATTAAGGAAAATATTGTAGATGATGTAGAAGTAAATTTACATTGATTAGGGTTTGTATATTAAGGAAAATATAATTCTTAATCACTCGATAGAATATTCTAGTGAATCTTCTATTTTTACAGATGACAACTTGACATTTACAAAATCAGAATGAAGATCGACGAGTAATCCCGACATCATCGTTGCTCCCGCACCACCATGGACGAAGAGGTTCAAGCCGAAGAACATTTTAGCATTACTAATGTTTAATGTTTTACAACTTCCACCACCACCGCCAGTCTTGTCATGGCAATAGGAAATTAATCTGCTAATAATACCTTAGATTCTACAAAGTTGTCATCCCCGAGGTAGCAATAAACAATCTAACTATACCAATCGATGATGCAACATTCGGAATTGCGAGGGGGTTTGGACAAAAACAGAGAAATAATATCCACGTTGTTTATCAAAACTAATGGTGGCAAATGAAACATCTTTGTAGAAATAAGCTTCCCAGTCTCTTTTACCACATGCTCCAAATGCTCATCCTATGATTACACATCTTATAAAGATGGTATATTTAAACCTCGTTGTCTAATAGATTTAAAAAAAGATGTCCTAAAATTAGAACCTTCAAATTCAATCATACATCTAAAGATGCTAGACGACGTCCGACTATTCTTAATGAGTATACGACTTTGATTAAAATTTATACTTGGAAGTTGGTACCTTGCGACTACTAAAGTCATGGAGCTGGATGTAAATGAGTATATGAAATCAAATACGATTATAATGGGTTCGTGGAAAGGTTCAAAGCTTGTTGTTTTTGTAAATCATCAAGAGATCGGTATTGATTATATAAAAACTTTCAGTCATATTGTGAAACCTACTTCTGTGCATTTAATTCTTACTACTGTTGTCTCCCTTGATTGGACTGTTCGTCAATTAGATGTTAAAATGCTTTTCTGCATATATTTTTTTTAAATAAGGAGGTTTATATGCGTCTACCTAAGGGTTTCCTACATCTCTTGAAGCCACATTACGTCTGTTAGTTACGCAAGTCTATATAAGGTTTGGACTAGGCTCTTCAAGTTTGGCTTTATTGGTTCAACCATTTTCTTTATTGTCCATCAGTTTTAAATGCTGCACGTGTGATGACTCTATGTTTTTTTATAAAAATGTCAAGGTCATATGCTTATTAATTTTAATTATTTATGTGGATGATATTGTTCTCACAGGTATTAGTTTTGCTCTAGTCCACAAATTTATTCTAATTCTCTCGTCTCAGTTTGATATGAAGAATATGGGGGATCTTCATTATTTTCTAGAACTTTAGGTGTCGTGTACTCCTTTTGACTTGTCTTTTTGTCTCAACAAAAATATGTGTTCCGTTTACTTAAAAAATTTCATCCTCATATGGTTAAATATGTACGCATGCCCAATGTTTTAGAGTTACATTGTTCTCTATTGATGGGGACTTTCTTGCTGATCCTATAGAATATTGAAGTATTGTCGGTATTTTGCAATATTTGACTGATTCGCCAAGATATTGATTATATTGTTAATACGGTTTCTTTGTTTATGCATGTTTCTCGTACTACTAAAGTTCATGCTGTGAAGTGAAATTTGAGATTTTCGGAAGCAACTTTGGAGTTTGATCTTGTTCTCCACATGGGGAGCTCACCTGCATTAGTGGTAGCGATCTCATGAAGATTGGGCTAATTGTCCTAAAAATCATCAATCTACCACTATCTATGCCATTTGAAATTCGATTTTACTTAATTAGCTTATTTATTTAAGCTTTGTTCCAACATAATGTCTCTAACCAATCAAGTAATATAATAAAACAAGAACACAAAAGACTTGGTTACGCCGGTGAAATTCACCTACATCTGTGGGATCTGGCCCAGTACAAAATGAATACATTAATCAGAAATATACAGCACAAAGTACACCATACAATTATACTTATCTTACCTAATTATAAGACGTGAATTCTGCAATCTTCCCTTGCTACTGATCCGCCTTGATCAGACTCCCTCTGGCCTCGAAACACGTCGATGCTAGATCTCCTCCTCCCGATAAATTAAGGTATACAATTCTGAACTTGATCAATAGGTTATGGTATGTTGGAACATATGCATGATGGCTCTCGCATTACTCTCGGAAAGATAGAAAATCTGAGTGCGGATTTTCTCAATTAAATTCACGAGTTATGCAAGCGTGATGTCCTCTCTATATATAGTCCATGAGCAGATCGGAATTCTCTAGCTTTATCTCCAGAACATTCTAATTCCATATCTGCTTCCAAAGCATATCCAAATCCCATAATACACCATAAACCCAATTCCTTAATTGTAGGGATTTTCCATAAACTCATTATTCTTAATAACAAGCCTAAATCAATATTGCAAAATCTCCAATCTTCCATAAATCAATATCCCCACGATATTTTATAATCGCTTAAAATTATTTAGGCTTCAGCTTTCCATATTTTCAACATGCAAAGTTTTTCTTTTCCAAATTAGTTCACAAATGCCAACTACATAATAGATGCAATCCACATGATTTTAAAATCTTCCCCTTTGACATTTTATGGACCCAGCCATTTGAAATTAAGGGCACAAATAAAAACTTCTATTTCACAACATAATAACACCATAATTTCCATTAGGTTGGAACATACACTAATCGATGAATCTGAATTAATATGAACGCCACAAGAAAACCAAAAATCTAGAATACCAATAATTCAGATTACACCACCACAAAAATAATATCCAAAATATTCTCCCCCTACGGCCATGAATATGCAAAAGACATCAACAAAAAGAAAGCACATAGAACAATAAGCAAAATAAAACTAAAAATTGCTCCCTCTGAAACTGATAACTGAACTATGTTGGAACATAGTCAGTGCGGAGACTTCAATTCTGATAAGGAATAGAAAGCTTTGCTTCCAAGAGAAAGTATGATTACCTTTTCTCACTTGTCAACTCATATCATAACTCCTTGAACTTCTAATATAGCTTCACACCTTCTATTTTTTGTTCTTACTTTTGTTCTTTCAATTTTTTATATTTTTCTCAATTTATATACACAAATAAAAAACATTCAAAACTAATTAAAAGCTAATAAAAGTACCTCAAATATGACATACACCTAAGTGTTGTCTGAGAAGCTCAAAAGTTGCTGTGTCCAAGGGTTTTGTAAAAATATACGCTTACTGCTCATATGTTGGAACACAGGCAACCACCACTTCCTTTCTTTCAACTAAATCTTGAATAAAATGGTACCTTATATCAATGTGCTTTGTTTGAGAATGCTGAACTGGATTTTTTGATATGTCAATTGCACTATTGTTATCACATAACACCTTTAGAGACCTTCTTGAATCTCATAATCATTCAGCGTCTATTTCATCCATAATAGTTGTGCACAATAACTTCCAGCAACAAGATACTCAGCTTCAGCAGTTAATAAGGAGATCGAATTTTGTTTCTTAGCGTACCAAGATACCAAATTTGTACCAATAAAGAAACCACCACCAGTGGTGCTTTTGCGATCATCTCCATTACCAACCCAATCAGAATCACTATAGCTAATTAGATGAGAGTTTTGATTCTTAGAATGCCATATTCCATACTCAGATGTCCCAATAGCATATCGAATAATCCTTTTGACTGCATTTAAATGAGATTCCTTAGGATTAGCCTGAAATTTTTCACAAACTCCTACGCTGAAACATATGTCTGGTCGACTATCTGTAAGATACAGGAGACTCCTAATCATACTCATGTACAATTTTTGATTAACTAGAATTCCTTTCTTGTCCTCAACCAATTTATTCGTAGCCTTCATTGGAGTTCATAATGCTCGAGAATTAATTAGTTCAAATCTCTTCACCAGATTCAAGGCATACTTGTTTTGACTTATGAACATGCCATTCTTTTCTTGCTTCACCTAAAGTCCTAGAAAATATGTGAAATTTCCAACCATGCTCATCTCAAACTCGTCCTGCATCAAGGTTACAAAATTTTGTACCATAGATGGTGAAGCAGAGTCAAACACGATATCGTCAACATAAATTTGAGCAATAAAAATCTATGATAATTTTTTAACCTCAAATGAAGTAAGGTCTATCCCCCTCAACGATAACCTTTGTTAACGAGAAAGTTGGTTAGTCGTTCATACCATGCCCTTGGTGATTGTTTAAGGCCATACAGTGCCTTCTTGAGTTGATACACATGATGTGGATAGTGAGGATCCTCAAATAATTTAGGTTGGTCCACATACACTTCTTTATTAACCACACTAGTTAGAAAAGCACTTTTGACATCCATCTAGTATAGTGTAAAATTCATAGTACAGGCAATAACAAGTAAAATCCAAATAGATTCTAACCTGACAACTGGTGTGAATGCCTCATCAAAATCAACTCATTCAACTTGAGTGTATTGTTGAGCAACCAGCCTTACTTTATTTTGAGTAATCTAGCCATCAGGATCATTTTTGTTCTTGAAAATCCACTTGGTACCAATAAGAATTTACACCTTTAGGACGAGGAGTGAGATACCATACATTGTCGCTTTCAAATTACCCAAGTTATTCTTGCATTGCTGCAATCCAATATTCATCAAGTAGAGCTTCCTTGTATTTTTTTGGTTCATTGAGGGAAATGAAGCATTGCAATCTTGCAAGTTCTCTGTAGTTTACCCGAGGGATTGAGTGAGTTCTCTTGATGCTAGGTTCAGGCTCCACCTATGGGCGAACATGGAATTTAATTGGAGAGAATGTTCCAATGTACTCGACTTCTTCAGGTTCAGCAGAACTATCTGAATGTTCAGATGTTCCAACATGGTCGGGCTGGTCAGGCTAACTATTATGTGTTGGAACATAGATCTAGTTCATCTTTTCTTCCACTTGATATCTATTTATCATCAAAATCATCCACAATGAAAATTTTGGATTCCATAAGAGTATGTGTTTAAAGATTGTAAACCCGATAAGCACCACTGTTCACAGAATATCCAAGAAAAATCCAAAAATCACTGCGGCTGTCAAACTTTGCCAACTGATCTCTATCTATGAGAATATAACACTTGCTTCCAAACACGTGAAAATATAAAACATTTGGCTTCCTACCCTTCCAAATCTTGTATGATGTTTTTCTTGTGAACGAATGAAGATACACATGATTTATTGTATAGCAAGTTGTATTGATAGATTCTGCCCACCATTTTTTTGAATTCCTTTCTCGACAATCATGACTCGAGTCGTTTCCTGAAGGGACTTGTTCTTCCTTTCCACAATGTCATTGTGCTGAGGAGTGATTGGTGCAGAGAATTCATACTGAATGCCAAGTTCGTCATAGAAATCACTAAATTGAGAATCTTTCAAAATCCCTACCATGATCCCTACGAATTCTGACAATGTTTCCAACTAAACTTCCTTTCTCTACCTGTAATTTTATCACCAAACTTTTGAAGACATTGACAGTATTGTATTTTTCATTAAGAAATACCACCCAAATGTATCTGGAAAAATCATCAACACACACAAAGATATACTTCTTGCCACTCACACTAGGTGTATTGACTGGACCCATCAAATCTATATGAAGTAATTCAAGATTCCTTAAAGTGGTTATGTATTGAACTGATTAGTGGGATGATCGAATATGTTTACCTTGTTGGCATGGTCTGTACACAATTTCCTTTTGCTAGTGAGTATAGGCATACCTCGTACTGCTTTCAAGTTGGCAATTTTTACTAGGGTTTTGTAGTTGATATGACCAAGCTTTCTGTGCCAAAAGGTTCCTTCATCTTGTTTCGAACTTAGACATTTCACTTCTTGTTCCAGTAGCTAACAGTTGTCTAATGATCGAATATCTGAGAGAATTTTATATTCACCATGTTTCACTATGCATTTGTCTTTATAAAATTCTATTGTCACATTGTCATCACACAATTGACTAATACTCAACTGATTTACCTTAATGTCTTTAGCGAGAAAAAACACTAATAAATACAGGGAATCCTTCAATATGCAATTCACTCTTTCCAACTACTTGACTTTTCTTTCCGTCGTCAGAACCCATGTTGGAATATACAACCCTGTCTTTCTTTGACATTTTGCAACACACATCATTAGTGTCTGATCCATCATGAACTTTTGCTTCAAAGTCCACATAATTATTGGTAAGTTCCTCTTCATCTTTCTCATCTTCTTCACCTTCACTCCATGAGGTCACATATGATTTTCCTTGCTTCTTTCGAGTATTAGCACATTTAGCCTGAATGTGTCCATATCTTTCACATTCTCTACATTAAATTCTTCCTGGTTGCTTTGTTTTACCACTTTGATTTATTGAGAACTGCTGATTTGTTTGTTCCATTCATCTTCCACGATCATTACCAAGGTCTTGTGCCCCAGGTTTATTGCTGCCAAATCTCTCATGTGATTTCTTAGTAACCACCTTCTTCAGAATTCTCCATAAATTTTTAGTGATAAATGCAAGTTTTTCAATACCATCATCACTATCAGATTCATGAATGACTATGACGACAAGGCTTTGAAAGCAAACTCCTTCTGACTTTTCTTTGTGGCATGTCCCATTGTCATTTCATAAGTCTGTAGTGACCGATCCATTAGTTCATCTAAGGTCATGATGGCCGCATCTCTTACTTCTTCTATTGTTGCAACTTTCATCACAAATCTTTGAGGAAGTGATCTCAAAGTCCTTTTCACCAAATTGGATTCCTTGTAGATTTTTCCTAGTTGATATGCCATATTGGTGATGACTCTGAATTTCCCATTAAATATAGCAATTGTATCATCTTCCTCCATCTTTAGTTCTTCAAACTTTGTAAACAACACCTATAGTTTAGACTCACGTACACGACTCGTTCCTTTATGCACAGTTTGCAAAATATCCCATGCTTTATTTGCCTGATAACATGTAGAGATGACCCGTCGTGAAGATAGCATTCAACGCTTTTGAATTTGCCAATGAAGCCTTCAGTTCATCTGGAGTCCAAGTTGACTTAGCTTTGAGTTACAACTTCTTCGTACTTGATTCTCCCTCTTCTCTTTTGAGCTAGATTTGGCATATTCAGTTGGATACTCCATTCTGTTTCAAAAAAGTGTCATGCCAGTTTATCCAGTGAGTTAATAAAAACTCTCATGCGTGCCTTCCAATAATTGTAGTTGGTTCCTTCCAGCAGTAGTGGCCGAGGCATCGAAACTCCTTCTTTGGTCGCCATGGTAAAATCGGATCACACTTTCCATGATACAACCAGATAAGAGTAATTTACTTAGCTTTGATACCAAATGAAATTTGGTTTTACAAAATTATCTTATTTATTAATGTCGTATTCCAACATAACCTATCTAACCAATCAAGTCATAAAATAAAACAAGAACACACAAAAGTTGGTTACGCAGTTTGGTGAATCACCTACATCTACGGGGTCTGACCCAGTTTAGAATGAATCCACTAATCTGAAAGATACAGTACAAAGTACACCATACAATTATACTTATCTAATCTAATTATAAGATGTGAATTCTACAAACTCCTCTTGCTGCCAATCCGCCTAGTCATGCTGTCCTGATGTCCTCTACATATAGTCCATGAGCAGATCGGAATTCTTCATCTTTATTTCCACAATATTCCAATTACATATAGCTTTTGAAGCATATCCAAATCCTATAAATAAAGGGATTTTTCTTATATCAATATATCTCATAATATTCCATAAATCCAATTCCATAATTATAGGGAATTTTTATAAACCCACTATGCTTCAATAACACGCCTATCTAAATCAATATTGCAAAATCTCCAATCTTACATAAATCAATATCACCACAATATTTATGATCGATTAACATCATTTAGGCTTCACCTTTCCATATGTTCCAACATGGAAATTTTTTCTTTTCCAAATTAGTTCACAAATACCAACTACATAATAGATGCAATCCACATGATTTTACACCATTTTTCTTGGAAAGAATATAATTTCTTGGCTCTCAAAAAAGCAAACTACTATGTCAAAATCTTCCATTAAAATTGAATATAGGGTTGTTACTTATACTGCGGCATAAACAATTTGGATTCGACAATTCTTGCAGATTTGGGGTTTTTTTTCGTCAATTTGTTACTCTTTATTGTGATAATTCTCTACAACATATCTTGTTGTCAATCCATTTGTGTTAGACATGTTCTTACGTAGTTACAGGCTGCTGATATTTTTACTAAAGTTCTTTTGATTGAGTTGTTTTATAAACATTGTTTCAATCTATTTGTTATTGAACCACGTAAAATTTGAGTGTATTAGGGTAAAATGTTAGAATAGACTTTTTCATATAAATATAATCCATATATAAAAAGTATTAGATCTATAATTAGATATGACACAATATTCTCATTATCAGGTACAATATCAAACTAATACTTATGTGTTTTCACAAGCCAATTCAGTTACTTGATTAATCCACAGCTCAAATACAAAGAACTATTTTTTTAAACATGGAACCTTAGACTATACCAAACTTCTTACAACTAATTTTAAAAAGAAAAAACCAGAAAAAGAAGACTTTTTCTTACAGAATTTTCCCCCTAATTTTCTATTTTTTAAATAATAGAAACTACTATTAGTAGGAACATATTTGTGTTTTTATTTTTGATCTAGTTTTGTCTCTAAAACAACAAAGGAATTAATGGACACTACTACAAATATGAGTTATCGTAACACTTACTTTGCAACATTTATTTAAAATGTTACAATAGTTTATAAAGAGTTACTTAAACTTTTGAAAAGTGTTACATAAATATTGAAAAATGCTGCCTAAATTTTAAAAAGTGTTACGTTAGGTCTACTGTAAAATCACATAAGGTAATACTTGTAAAAGTGTTACAATAGGTTCAAAGTGTTACAATAGCACCTAAAGTAACACTTTTACAAGTAT
>JAULKM010127736.1:0-19916 GCA_032355605.1 Rubia tinctorum | reverse complement strand
GGGCAAAACAAATACACCTGAAATTGTCAGCCGGGCTCTTACTGCTCCTGTTGATTTAGATGGATTTTTGGATCTAGTTCCCCTGTTGAAGCCCCCGGGTCTGTAGCAAACGATTCAATGTCGCTTAATGCATACATTTGTTTGTCAAACATCTGTAAATAGTATAGTTAGCAGCTTTTTCTCTGGCAGTATTGACAGTGTCAGTTACTCCACTTTGATTGACAACTGCTATGTAATAAATGATAATAGTTCATTGCCAGGTTAACTAGATGAATATTGCTTGAAAATATATACGGGTATTAATATCGTAATGGCAAATTTAAAGCTTGAGCTAGAGAAACCTCTTGACATGGAAGAAGCACGGTGGAAACAAAGAGCAAATCAACATTGGCTAGAAAAGGGAGATAGAAATACAGCCTTCTTTCACTCTTTTGCTAAAAAAATGAAAGAAACGGAACATCATTCATAGTTTGAGAGATCAACATGGTAGATGGTGTACAAAAGAACATGAGATGGAAGATATCATTTCTAGCCATTTTCAGACACTTTTTGAAAGCTCTCACCTGTCCCCACTAGTAGTGGATCATTTGGTTGGACCAAATCTCCTCAAAAGTCTCGTCAACAATGAACGACAATTTGATAAGACCATATACGACGAGTGACATATAGGCTGCCCTCAAGAGCATGGCTCCGAACAAATCACCGGGACCAGATGGCATGCCCCCATATTTTTTCCACCAGTCCTGGAATATAGTGGGATCTAAGTTTACAAGGGAAGCACTACAGTATTTGAATGAAGATCTATGAGCGATCTAAATGACACGGATGTAGTGCTCATTCCAACGGTGCAAAAACTAAAGAATGAGGTGATCTCTAAATGCATTGCTAACAGGCTTAAGTTGGTTTTGGATGTGGTGATCTTGAATCACCAAAGTGCTTTTTTATTAAAAATAGGATGATCACAGATAATATCATAATAACCCATGAAGCACACCATCATATCAAGGGGAGAACAACTAGACAGAAAGGACATATGTCCATTAAACTGGACATGAGTAAAGCTTTTGATATAATTGAATGGAGTTCTCTTATAAAGGTTTTAGAAAAGATAGATTTTCATCCAACTTTCATAAACCTCATTGAAAACTGTATCTCGACGGTACGTTTCTTCTTCATGCTTAATGGGAAATGCTTTGGAAAAGTGACGCCAACTAGAGGACTACGTCAAGGAGACCCTCTTTCCCCATACTTGTTCATCATTTTAGCGAAATTTTCTCTCAAGTGATTAAAGAAAGTATGAGAAATAATAAACTACATGGAGTGAAAATTGCAAGGGGTGCACCCATCCTCTCACATCTTCTGTTCGCAGATGATACATTGATTTTGGGTGAAGCAACTCCCCAAGAGGCTGAGGTACTAAACGATATTCTGAAATTATATGAGGAGGCACCGGGTCAAAAGATAAATCTAAATAAATCCTCAATCGTGTTTAACCCCAACACTGGGGAACAAACAAGAGCTCAGATCCTAGGGACCCTACAAATGATTGAAATAGTTACCCATGAAAGATATCTGGGTCTACCAATAGTATTTGGTCGATCAAAATCCGCGTCTCTAGAAGGAATTAAGAGCAAAATCTAGGCAACAATTGAAAGTTGGGAGTATAAACAACTGTCCAAAGGGGGAAAAGAAGTTCTCATAAAGTCAGTGCTACAAGTAATTCCTGCTTACCCTATGTCTTATTTTATGTTGCCAGATAATCTTATAGAAGACATTTATAAGCTCTATAGTCGCTATTGGTGGGGTAGTACATCTAAAAAAATAAAATTCATTGGCCTAAATGGACTAAGTTATTCTCTCCGAAGAGTATGGGAGACTTGGGTTTTAAGGAACTAAAAGTTTTCAAGAACGCTTTGCTGGGCAAATAGGCATGGTGTATGTTAGTGAATCCTAACTCCATTGTTTCCAGAATTCTAAAAGCCAAATACTTCCAAGCATCCACATTTATAGATGTAAAATTAGGGCGGAGATCTATTATAGAGGGTCAGAAATTATTATCTAAAGGATTCGAAGGAGAATTGTATCGGGAGCCGATACAAGTATAAAAAAGGATTTATGGCTCCCGAGATTGGAATATCAAAAACTCATGTCTTTGCCAGCAGAATATCCCCAACTCTCTTTGTATCTCATATACTATCTGGCAGTAGTTGGAATGAAGAGCTTGTACGAAATACCTTCAATCAAGAAGAGTCAAATCTCATTCTATCACTACCTATAAGTACAAACTCCCAAGCCCTAGACCGGTGGATATGGCAACTCTTAGCGGATGGTAAGTACACGGTCAAATCAGGGTACATCATGGGTATTAACTCGTCAAATTTTTCTTTTGTAGGAAATATGGCAATAGGTAGCTTCGGCCCCTCCACACATTGGAAAAAAGATATGGACCCTAATGATATAACCGAAAATAAAATATCTTCTTTGGCATTATATGACAACACACTCTATTTTGATGCAGCCATATCTTCGTCGCACATGTCTAGGATGGTGCATACAATCTAGTGAAACCTTATGGGTTTATAGAGGATCGCAATACATACCACATATTTAAATACCAAAATAGGCTGAAGCTCTGGCCCTCAAAACCGGATTACTCTCATCTATAGGAAAGGGCATTCAAATAGAGCGAATTCAAGGAGAAGCACAATTAGTAATCAATGCGGTAAAGTATTGGAATGAAGATCTATCATACTTTGAACTTATCATTGATGGTATAGTTACTATTGTTGCTAAATGTAATTATCCAGAACTGATCTGGATTAAATGACATGCAAACATTATAACTCATACTTTAACTCAATATGCTAAAAACTCTGTGGATATCATTTCACAGTGGCATTATATCCCAACTTTTATATCATACCTTTTGAAATGAATGAAATCTCAATATGTTATCTCAAAAAAAAGTACAATGAAATACGTGTGACAAGATTGCAATATGACTGAATACTTGCCTGAAAAATGATATCAAGAAATTGGCTTGATAAATGATCAGGACTTGAGTTGCAACAAGTTTTTCCTTTCCATCTGTCTCATTTTAGCTTTTCTCATAATGATACTGGAAATGAGGCAAATTGCTGTGAGATTTTCTCTGCATGATTGCTACTAGAAAACAGGTATATAGGTATCACTATGTCAGTGTTGGGAGAGCAATACCGGTGCTAGGAATTTCATAGGCACCGGTAATCTGGTAAATGAACCAAAATACCGATACTTATAAATAAATCCAGCACCGGTTCACTGAATAACGGTGCCTTTGAAAAATATTGGTATTTTCAGCACCGGTTTTGGATGAATGACATATACCTGTTCTAATACTGGTGCCTATGACTGGAATAGTAATTTTGGAGGGTAAAATTTTGGTGGGAAAGTAGCTAGCACTGATATAGGTTATAATATACCGGTGTTGGGAGTACATTTAATTTAAAATTTAAAAATGCTTTAAGGAAACCTTACGTAGCTACTTTGTAATTGTATAGGCACCAGTACGTTGATGAATGTCACCGGTAATAGTACCCTTGCTCGATACATAGAAAAATTTCAAAAAATGGGTTTATGGTATGAGTTGCTCAAGAATATTTGTGCTAGCGTTTTTCAAAATTTCACCAAAAAAATATTTATTTAATATTTCTATATTTATGAAAGAATAACGAAAATCGTGTATTTTGGAGCAATGGATAATGGGATAACACAACTTTGGGCCACAATGTAATTTTTCAACACTGTGTAGAAGTAATCAATGTTGACTTTCGAGACCCTTCCACACACCCATACATGCCCAAATCACAAAGTCGAAATCGTATATTATTGAATTGCATTTTTAGGTCGTCAATTTTGTAATTCAACAACTCCAATTTTCTTAGAGAGATCTAAGTGCAAAAGGTAAAAAACTTTACTCGTAACTCCAAATTGAAATGAACGTGATGCTACTTTATACTCCCCATTGTATTTCAAAGTCAATGAAATATTTATCAACAATCGGGCACAAGAACATATCCATAATCCTTTCCGATTTCTCTTTCTTACTTCTAATTAATCAATTCTAAGTTACTTTAGAACATGTACTAGCGCTTTCCAACATTCCATCAAACAAATAATTTATTTTCTATTTCTATATTTATGTAAGAATGACAAAATATAGTGTATTTTGGAGAAAAAGATAAAGTCGTAACGAATTTTTGGACCATAGATTAATTTTCCATAAACATGTTAGAGGTGCTTCCGTTCACCCATTGTAGCCCGAATTTTGAACATGCAATCATCTCTTATTTAATTGCATTTTGCTATCTTCAATTTTGTGATTCGCGGCCTCCGAATTTCTTTTATGAACCTAATAGTAAAAATTAAAAAGTTAACTTAGAGATCAAATAATACTCTAGCATTGTATATTAGTGCTACATTATGGCGGGAAAATGAATTTCTTGAATTATAATTCAAAATTTTGGAGGGATTGTTTAAAATTTTGAAATATTGGACTCAGCACCGTTATCAGTTACTTTAAGCTCCGATATATATGTCGGGGCTCCATACTTAGATAACTTTTCCCAGATATTCTCTCGGATCCAAAAATTAGTAAATGTGCCACATTTAAACTGTTTCTTTTCATATACATAGGCAACAGTATGAGCCATTTGGGCACTGGTATTTGTACCGGTGCTCCATACTTAGAATTTTTTTCCGAGTTTGCTCTCGAGTTCAAAAAGGGTTTTAAAAAATAAAAAATTAAAGCAGCCCTAAGCAGTTATTTTTCATATGCATAGGCACCAGTATAAGTCTTTTGGGCATTGGTACCGGTGCTCCATACTTTACAAAAAAACCCAACTTGGTTTCATTCGAACCACTAATTGTTTTGTTGATTAATTTCAACCACTAAAACTTTGTACTATATAAACTAAATTTGAAACCCTAAATCTGACCAACTCTCATCTCCCTCCCACCATCTTGCCTCTACCTCGTCGCCCTCTTCTCCATCCTTTCCATTCTCCTTCACAACCTCTCCCTCTTCTTCGGTGCCGCCTTCCAGCCTCACTTTGAAGGCTTTGACGCTAACTCCGACACCGAAGATGATGACCCCTTTGATAAAGTATTTTTCCGTAAATGTTTATGTATTCATAAACTAAATACATAGAGAGATTAAAATAGAGGTAAAATAAGGAAAGATTTGACCACGGGAATCAATGGCAAGAACTGTCCAAACTGTAGAAGTTTTGACCACGAGACTGAAGGTGTGGTCAAAGTCAAACCCAGGAATCTGAGAGAAACCCTGTGCCACTAAGCGTGCCTTATGTCCATCCACTACACCATCCGGTCTAAACTTTAGTTGATAAACCTACTTGGAGCCAACAATGTTGACATCCGAATGGTGGGGGAACAAGATCCCACGTATGCTTACGATGAAGGGCTGCAATCTCCTCATCCATGGCGGAAACCCAAGCTGGATCCTAAAGTGCAGAACGATAACCAGTCAGCTCCTTCTGAGCAAGAAGAGCCGCTAAAAATCCATGAACATGAATATCAGAGTACGCAGAATGAGTGACAATCCTGGAAGGGCGTGTCGGGCTGATCGGCGAAGAACTCTATTCGGAGGGTCCGGCAATAAAGGTGGCAGCCGGTGCTGGATCTGGGTCAGGCAAAAAAATGGTGCATGGCAGTGGGGTTGATGAAATAGTCAGAGGTGCTGGCTATGCTGACACAGACTCAGGGTCAATAATAGAGACATTTAACACTGAAGAAAGAGAACCAGTTCCTGAATCCGGAGATAGAGCAAAAGGAAAATAAGTCTCATCAAACCAAGCATACCGAGTGACGTGAACCTTCCCAGTCGATGGATCGAGACCCCAGAATTCCTTGTATTGGAAACTGTACCCAATGAAAATACAAGGAATGCTGCTAGGAGACATTTTATGATCAGCAAATGGTCGAACAAATGGAGGAGTTGGCATAAACGGGATCCCGATGATACAGAAGACTATATGTTGTAGAACCTTGTAAGACAACAGTAGGTAGACAGTTGATAATGTAGACAGCCATCGTAAATGCATCATCCCAACTAGATATCGGTAGATGTGAATAAAACAACATCGTAAGGCCCGTTTCTGCAACATGGTGTTGTTTGCATTCTGCACTTTTGCTCCGGAGTAGGCAGACAAGAAACCTGATGATGTGTCCCTTTCACCGCAAAATGAAAATGGAGATGAGTGTTAAGAAATTCAGTGCTACCATCACTCTGAAAAACCTTAATTTTTGAAGAAAAATGATTTTCAACAATTGCCTCAAACTACTTATAGGTGTCAACAAAATATGATTTGTGGCGAAGTGGATATAACCAGGTAAATCTAGAAAAATCGTCCACAAATAAAGCATAGTATGAAAAACCATTTCCAGATAAAACCGTGGAAGACCCACACAAATAATAATGTACTAAATCAAGAACATGCTCAGCACGTTTATGGTTCTCAACAAAAGCCAACCGTTGACCTTTCACCATAACACAAGGGGTACATGTATGGGGTTTTGGCAATAAAGAAGAAACTAAAAGCAATACATACTTATGCAAACTAAAAATATCTGCACTAGGAACATGACCTAGGCATGCATGCCATAGCTCGTACGAAGCTCAAATCTGATTCTGCTGTAAAACTGAAATAAATGCTGCCTCTCCCCGGTCAAAAACATAAAGTCCATCCTCACTGTGCCCCTAGCCCACGATGGCCCTGACTACTTTGTTCCGAATCACAAAGTTCCGATCATCAAATGTAATCAATGAATCCATATCTCCGGCTAACTAACTAATCGACAAGAAATTCTTAGTAATTTCAGGCACAACCAGAACATCAGATAATAAAAAATTCTTAGAAACTTTAGAATCACCAATATGAGAGATCATAATAGGAGCACCATTACCAACATAAACTCGATATTTACCAGTATAAGGAGTGACAGTGTCCTAGACTGATGCAGAAGAAACCATGTGACTGGTAGCTCCCGAATCACTATACCAATCTAAAACTCTGGAAGATGGCTCTGAATGCTAAGAAATAGAATAATTTTTCTGCCAAATGCGTAGTGTTGGAATGATGTGCCTGAGCCTGCATTTCATAACACATCGCAGCATAATGACCGAGCCGTCATGTACCATTTGTTTGGCTGACCCAGATCCAGCACTGGCTGTCGCCTCTATTTTTGGACCAGTCGGCTGGAGTTCTCCGCCATTCAGCCCGGTCGGGGGACTTTGGTTGGCCAGCTCCGTTTTGTCCCCAACAGCTTCTCCTTTGGCCGCCCCTGCGTCACCTTCGGCATGCCCTTCCAGGATGTTGACTCGTTTTGCGACTGGCGCTATTCAGCGTCGCGATTACTCCAATGTTCATGCTCAGGGCTTCTAGCAACTCTTCTGGCTCACAAAGAGCTGCATGATTATCGTTATGAACTTCAGGATCCAACTCGGGTTTTTGCCATAGACGAGGAAATTGCATCCTTCGTCGTCAACATACGTGGGATCTTGGTCCCCGCCCTTCGAGCGTCAATATTGTTGGCTCTAAGTGGGTTTATTGACTGAAGTTTAGACCAGATAGTGCAGTGGATCGATATAAGGCATGCTTAGTGGCACATGATTTTTCTCATAGTCCCGGGTTTGACCTTGGCCACACTTTCAGTCCAGTGATTTATTCTAACACCCTCTCTTCTTTCCCCTCGATCTTACCCCTACACTCGCCACCCTCTATCTCCCTCACTGACCCCACCGAGTTCTACTATGGCCCTCCCCAATCAGACGTCGCTCCTCCCCAGTCAACGATGTTTCTAGTATAAATCTTTTGAGTATTGGTACCGGTGCTCTATACTTTAAATAAAAATACCCAACTTGATTTCATCTGAACCATTAATTTATTTTGTTGATTGAATCTCAACCATTAAAACTTTGTACTATATAAAATAAATCGAAAACCCTAAATCTAACCCACTATCATCGCTCTCTCACCATCTTGCCTCTACCTCGTCGCCCTCATCTCCATCCTCCTCCTCCTTCTCCACCACCTCTCCCTCTCCATCGGCTTCGCTGCCCAACACCACTTTGAAGGCTTTGAAGCCGAAGACCACGACCCCTCTCTGCCCTCCTCGCCGATCTCCCCCTCCGTTTCCCACCGCCCATAATCCTCACATATCCCATTGAGTCCCACCACAACCCTTCCCAATCCAATGTTGTTCCGTCCTCGCCGATAATGTAAAGAAACCATCCGGCTCCTTAGAGTATTGGGATGAGGACGAGTTAGAGGGAGTTCATATGAAGATGACCTCGTTGTTCTACTCACCGATCCAGATCAATTCGAGAACATATGGATTGGATCTTTTATTTTCTCCACCCTCACCTGGAATAACCCCTACCTCTGGACTCTCGCTAATCAGTACAAGTAAACACTAGTTTCACTTTATCCAAAATAATTATCTTTGCAAAATTATTGAATTGATTTGCATTATTCAATTAATTTTGATTTGATAAAGTTTAGCTTAATTTAGTTATATTTTTATAGTTTTTGTTTGCTTATTTTCGGTTTAGTTCAGTTCAAATTAAGCGTAAATAACATAGTCTAATTGTTTCTATGGGGAATGTATTAGGAAAAACTACTATTTGTATTGTGTAAAACGTAATTATTATAGTTGCTAGCTATTTGAGAAAGTTACCAGGAACTGTTGCTTGGAGCTAGGGTTTAGTGTTTATTGTTCAAAAGCATGAGCTGAGCTAACTTACAAATTATGTAATTTCGTGCTTGGAGTATAGTTGTATGCTTGTATATGTTTTTCATCTTTTTTGGTTTATTTTTGGAAGTAGATTTTGTGTGGGGTTGAGTTCTTAGAAGTATGGTGAATGATGTTTGGTTAAATGATGATGTTGTGGTTAACTCTGATGTCGAAACGTCGATAAATACCTGCGATATGGCAATAAGTGCTCTAAGTTCCCATGAAAAACTTGCTCTTCTTGAGTTTAATTGATCGATTATTGTGATAATTATTATTTACTAGCTGTAGTTGTGATCGATTGATCGATTACTTGTTGGTTTTAATGTACAATTTTCATTACATAGCGATGTTGTTTGAGAAGTATCACTGAAAAAAACACTCCAACAAGGAAAGCCTTAAAAATTCAAGGTAAGTCTACAGTCAAGTTTACTAGTTCATGCAAATTTGATATGGAAAGTTTTCTGGAGTGACCATTGTTCAAACTGATAGAATGCTCGAGTAAAATCTATTGTTGCTTCTAGATGTTGTTACTCCGTAACAACACTTTTTTTAGCTGCCATGCATGGAATATATCCATTCAAGCTCTTCCATTTGGGAGGTGAAAAGGTAAACACAGAGGTTAGTGTGCATCTTGCTTCTTTCCTTCAATGTTCAAAATGGTGAACATTTCCATTTGTGATTGATTTTATGCTTATAAATGCTCAATTGATAATGAAGGCTTAAGAGCATAATATAATTGCTAGAGAGACGTATCAATATATCGTGCTTAGATTTCAAGAAATAGCACTGTCTCAAGAAATAGAACTAGCTCAAGATTTAGCTATCTAGGTTAGAAGCATTTTATTTATATTAGTGTAGATTGATACGAGTTAGTTTATAATATTTTAGCTGAATATTATTGTTGAGTGTTCATTGAATTTAATTCATGCTTTATTCTATATTTTAGTGCATTCTTTGTGTTTTAATAAATATTTTCCAATTTTTTAATGAAAAATGAGGGCACTTTAAGAATAAAAATGGAAAATTTGAGTGGACTTTAAGAATTAAAAATGGAAATTTTGCTTGTAGTAAGTAAGAAAAGAAAATCCATTTTTACATCTGCAACCATAAAAAAATACAGCCTCCCCCCTCCACCCCCAAGAAAAATAGTCTCCTTCTTTTCTTGCGCCCTTCCCTTCTAAAAAAACCAGAGTCCTTGTCTGATATGGGAAAAAGAACCCATTATTCAAAGAAAAAATGATTAGGTGTTTGATCGAAGGCTAGTAGCACATATATTTCAACACTTTAGATGTGCATATGGTAGTCGGTGTTTCTTCTCCGAGAAATATCTCATACTCAACCTGCAAACAAATTAGCGGCATGCATTTCTTCTAAAAAATGGCCCTCCTCAGTTTCAAAAGTCTTGGTGTGATTATCTAGGGTAGAACCGGTTGCAAACATTATCGAAGGCCTTGACTACATTATCAAGGTAGAACATGTAGCTAAAGGCCTTGGATTCCAATCAAGGCTAGTAACACTGTGTGAAGAGCCAGCATCATGTCTGTCTTGGATCATAGACCTCAGCATCGAGGACTAACGCATTTGAAGGGGGGGGGGGGAGTCAAACATTGGTCTAACATGAACACAATTTCTCACTTGTTCGAGGTAGAAAATGACAAAGGGTAGGTAAGAGAACTCTACTTATCACATGCACAAAAGAATCATTCATTTTAATTCTACATTCAAAACTCAATTCAGATTGCAAGGTATACACTTTGAATTGCTAGATACACCACCAACCATAACTATATTTGAAGGCCTTACTCTCTTACTTAGAGATAGAAGCGGATTCAGAAAGGCCGAGTACCATGACTAGGTTATACACCTTTTTGGAAGGTCTCTTCTGTTTTGAGGTAAAAACATATTAGGTTGGGCACGAGAGCATGTTCTCCTTCCCACCAGTTAAACTTTAATTCCTGTTTACTAATTGTATTTGCCTAAAAATACAATAGGGTACGTATTTGATCCTTCACTTAAATGTGGAAATATTTGTATAAGAGCTTCGAAATTTGCTGACTTAACTCCGTCATTTTTCAGTGTATCAGACATATTCATATACCGCCGCCTTCTCGTATTCTAAAAAAGGTAACATACTTTTTGTCAGAAATTCATCTTTGTGTTTCCGGTTGATTTAACTCCTCTTGACTTTCACTGTCTTAAATTAAATTTTGTGCTTTATTGGTTCCTCAAACGTTTGAATCTTTCATCTTATTTTTCTCTTCTTATTGTTCCTATGCGTCGTCATTCTCCGCCAACTCGTAAGTTTCTCTATCTTTAATACTATTTCCTTTTCTTAAATGATTCTCGTGATTGTGAATTTGTGCGGTGTCTCCGCTCTATCAATTTTATTGTTCACTTTGGTTCGGAAGTCCTCTGATTATCTTCTCCGACATGTATTCTATGTTTCTTTTTCGACTTATACTGGAATATACCCTCTACATTTTGTAATTTTAATTAATAAGGTTTTTGTCTAAATCTTAGGAGTCATCTCTGCCCAAATATCTACCCCTAGTCCTGCCGATCCTCCCGTAGAGGATGTCCACGTTGACAATGTTAACTCTAGGGAGGATTCCGATCATCTCACCGGTTCTTCTGCCATTAATAGCATTCTTTCCGACTACTGCTAGGAAAATTTTTAAAAATAATTTTTCTTTCATGTCTTCGTTTGAGCTCAAGGCTCCTGATTACTCTGTGAGTGTTTGCACTCCTCCTACTGGATACATATCTTGTTATTTAGATTATCTTAAATTTGGACTTGTTTTTCCTCTCCCTCAGGATGTCCTAGATTTGCTTCTATCTTATCAAATTGCGTTGTCTCAGTTTCACCCTAAGAGTATTGCAATCATTGTGGGTTTCCACTATGTGTGTACACAAGCCCATATCCCCCTTTGATCGACTTATTCAATAGCTTATATCAGTTTCGCAAGGTGAAAAACTCATCCGATAAAATAACATTTTATCCCGTCAATCCCACTGTTGAGCTTGTCAGCGTGTTTCCTAGTAATTGCGGTGTGTGGCCAAAAACATTTCCTATGTAAAATTGGATGACGGGTGCAAATATACCCTTCCAGTTTGGAACTATAATGTTCCCAATCCCAAACTTCCTAAGCCGAGGGTTCGACTTAATGCTAACTCCGAGGTTGTATTAACACTCATTGAACACTCGATAGATCTTCGCCATGCTGAATCTAAGAGCGCAGGTGTTTGTTTGCTGTTATCTTGTCGTTCACTATGTCATACTTGTTATTTTTATCCCTTATTTTTCACACTGCTCAATTATTTTTGCGTGTTTGCCTGACTTATATTGTATATTGAACTGCAGATATGGATCTAGTCGGGCTCCTCGTTAACAGATCATTTATTCCTGATGACGATCCCAAAGAAATGGAGACCTTTCCCGTCCAACCGCATGACACCATTGCTGATGATGTCTCTCTGGAGAACATCACCAAAGAAAATTCTCAGTTAATATCTACTGAAGATAAATTACCAGAATGGGGAGAGGTAGTTGTTCATGACGTTACTGCAGCCGCTAAACAATGAGGAGAAAGAAGAAGTCTGGTGGTTCATTAACTGCCTTGGGCCCGCCTAAGAAAAGGGGTCGCACTAGTCAGTCCCCTTCTAAGCCTCCGCCGCAAAGCAATAACTTGTTGACTGAAGGGACAATTCCTCCCACTCTCTCTAAACTCTCTCTTCATGAATCGATGACCGCGGTATGTTTTCCAGAACTTTAAAATGATTTTTGTCTTAATTTGGTATTCTCTTATTGCGATGTCTAACTCTCATATTCGCATGTGTCTCTTTTTGGCGATGTCATAAGATTGGTGAGAGTCTTCAGCATATTCGTGAGCAAGTTGCCAAATTTTCCAAGGAAGACGGTTCGCTCCTGGAAGAGTATAAGACTAATGAGAAGGAGAGCGAGGCTATGAAGATCTCTCTTGAAGCTACTGAGAAAATGCGCAGGCGGCTGAAGAAGAAGCCAATAGACTCTGCTCTGAGTTGGAGGAGATACAAAACTAAGGGTCCTGCTCGCTTAGCTACCCCCAATTTCTGGCTAATCAGCTCTTTAAAACCAATTCCTTCTTCAATATTTTAGAGGAGGTTTTTATTTCTGCTCTCAATTTTATTGGTGCGAAGATTTAGTCGAGCTACGGAAGTTGAACCCTACCTTGAAGGTGAAAAAATTGCCTCCACTGGCTAAGTCTGAGGAAATAATAGAGCAACATAAGACTATACTTAATGCTGAATTTATGAAAAAGATTTCTGATGGTGGGCACCCTTATGCCTTATTATAACATCTTGCTGGTTTTCGCTCCTTGCCTTCTATTTCTGAGCTGCAAAAGTGTCAAGTTAATTATCTTGACGGCCTTCCATTTTCTTCTTCTCATCCTAAGCCCTCTTCTAACCTGGAGGTCAATGCGAACGAGGAGGGTTCTGCTCAGAATGTGAATTAGGAGGATTCTGGTCTTGTTGTCTAGGATGTGCCTGCTTCTCTTTCTAATGTTAGTTGATCTTACTGTTATGGTTAAATTTAAGACTATTTTTATCTGTAATATATAATTTTATTTTGATGTATGTCTGCACTATACGTACTGCTTTGGATCTTAATTTCGTATATCAATTCTAGTTTTTTTTGTTTTTTCTTGTATTTATTCATATGCAGTATTTTGATATTTTGGTCAACCATAAATTTTTAAACCTTCTTGACTCGTTGGGATCTAGTGTTCGTTTTCAGTGTCGTCCTCAATTTATATCATCCAATTCTTGTTGCCCTATTAAGCTGGTTGAAGCTACTGAATCCCTATCCAAGGAATATATTGAGTTTCTTTCTGATGATCATTTTTCTTATGTTGGGAATTATGATTTGGAATCTATTCCATTATGTCTTGGGTGGCACGTCTCTACCTCTTTGTGATTTCCATCTCCTCCTATGACCTGTCCTTGTAGTTAGTTTATACCCGAAGGTTACAATATTGAATCTCTCGGCAAGGATATTGTTTGTAGCTTAGTTGATATTGATTTTTTTTGGTGCGTACGTGCGTTCGCTTAACCATCCTAGTCACGTCCAGGAGTTAACGCTATCGTTAGGTGTTCGTCCCAAGTATATACTACGTAGCATAAACGATACAGAACTGGGATGGAAGAAGACTATAAACGAGTCACAAGGCTATATTCGCGAGTTGAAAGGATTCAGCGTCAAACAGAACAAAGTTATTCTGCGACAACAGCTGATTTTGGTTAAAATGATTGGTCAGCAAGAAGAAGCAAATAATTTTGCTGTGAATTGAACACGCGAGGCTCATCAAAAGACCTTGATCAAAGATAAGCAGTGTTCTCGTATTGACCAATTATTGGATCAACTAAAGAAGAAACATGATTAGTGTGATCATCTTTCTACTTCTTCTATAGGGTGACATAGTAGGTTTGATGAACAGTTCACTGTGAATTCCTACTTGCGTAGTTAGAATGACCATCTTCGTGCTGAGTGTGACAACCTTGACTCATGCGTGCATCAGCTTGAACAAGCTAGTCTTGAATACAAAGATAAACTCCAAGCTCTTTCTTCATCATCTCATGGTTCCACTAGCCGTGGGAATCAAACAATGTGATGTGCACCATTATGCATGCGTTAGTCGATGCATGTAACGCATCTATTATCATCATCTTTTGTTTGGTTGACTGCTAATTTTAGTTAGTTTTGCACGACAAAGGGTTTAGATGACCACTTTTGGTTTTCTTGTCTAAATCCCACATTTTGTAGACTTAATTGAGACTAGTGGACACTTTGTATTCACGGGTGCCTAGATCTTCCTCTTTGATCTCATTAGTTGGTTACTCGTAAGTGCTTTTTCATTTTCTTTGGTGGAAGGCCATTCACAAGGATGGTAGTAGATGAAGTCCAAGAACTCCAAATCGTGGTAGTAGATGGAATTGGGACCAAGAAAGGTGGATTCAATGTTCAAGAAGGCCGAAGAAGAAAGAGAGGGATCGTTGTTTGAGGTTGCATGAATTTCTGGGGAAAATTTGAGAAGAATCAACACTTAAGACTGTCACCATTGGTTTTGAATTGTTGAGCACTATAAAATTAACTACAAGAACTCCCAAATTGGACCAACAGTTTACCCGTAACGGTGCAAAGAAGTTAGCAATGCAAACCAGCCACGGCTGGCGCGAACCGCACAAGCTTGGCGCAGACCAAAAGCTAGTACAACCTGAAAATACCTGTACGGCTCATTTCAGGGGGCCTTGGAATGACCCCTATCCCCTGGCATGGGCCATGCCAAAATCTGGCATGAGGGTCCCCTCTTTTCGCTTCAAAATTAGCTAAGTATGGGGGCAGAACATTCAGTTTTACAAATCTCGCACCGTTTCAAGTCACAAATGTCAAGACCAGCCCACCGGGTGTGAACAACGATGCGGGGCACACTGAGGTACTGAGCAAAACAAGGTTTCAGTCGACGGGGGACGCGAAACGACTCATGGTACAAATTAAAAATGAGAAAAAGAAGACCCGGCTGGTGGCCCACGCCGGGTAACGTGCGGCGGGCCCAGCATGAGTGGCATGGCCGGTGCCAAGATTGACCAAAAGTATTTAATCCAATGAAATACTTGGGTTCAATGCTTAGTGAGTAAGGGTCTAGCTTAGGGACTATATTTTTATTCATGCGTTGATGTTATTTTTGATATTTCTAGATCTACCTATTTCTATGTGTTTTGTGATCATTATGTTGGCTTGTTCTTAAGATTCTTATGAATTGCATGATTGTCACACTTTGTTGGCATCTAACTGAGTCTACTTTCATGTTGGTGCACTATTGCCACTCCTCGGTTAAGGAAACCTAGATGCGCTTAGGGTGCGACATTCCAAAATTGGGCGTGTGCACGAAGGTTACCGTTGTTAATCATCATGATCGACCATGCATCTAGTTAGCCAAACAAAGAGGTCTGAAGGGTTGCGGGTAGAGAAAAAGTAGGTAGCAAACTAGGACTATCTTGATGATCCTAGAAGCCATTGATAATATGGCTACTTCTTTTTCCGTTGTAGGCCTAGGAGTAGTTCGTTTGTAGTGTTCCGCCCAGGACTTAATTGCACGGGGGAGAAGCAAACATGCGCAATGTGCCATAGTCGTTGTTGCACTCCCCTAGTTGCGGAGGCGAGGCTGATAGAATTTCTATCTTTGACTCACCTCCCCCTCTCATTTATTAGTTGATATCTTGTGGTTTATTAATGACGTCGGGAGGGGGAGGGTCACTATGAATATTGGCGGGCAGAGAATTAATTTATCTTAGTCTGCCAGGTCATATATTCGTCAACTACAGGATCTCCCGTGGTTCATTGCTTGCCAGCTTTCCATGAGATGACCGGAAAATATCCAAACAAGCATCTCTCGGAATTCCACCTAGTTTGTACCAACATGAAGCCGATGGGTGTTTCGGAGGAAGACTACAATCTAAGGGTGTTTCCCTTCTTGCTTAGGGATTCGGCCAAAGATTGGTTATACTATCTAACACCCAGTTGTATCACTTTATGGATGGATAAGAAGCACAAATTTCTATAGAAATACTTCCCAGCTTCAAAGTCTGCAGGATAAAAGAAGCAATTTTGCAACATCTCTCAATTCGCTAATGAGTTCTTCTACGAGTATTGGGAGTGCTTCAAGAGAGTGTTGGCTAGTTGTCTGTATCATTCATTCAAGGAGAGAGACTTGGTTTACTATATTTTTGAAGGATTGTTCGATGATGACATACGTATGGTGAACACTGCTTGCAATGGTTTGATCACCAACAAGAGCCCAAGGGAAGCAATGACACTATTCAAGGAGATGGCAAACATAACAAAGCAATTTAGTACAAGGTCTAGGGTGAAGCCCGTGGATGAACCATCTCAATCCTCAAAGTTAGAGGAGCATGTCCAAGCTCTTGCATCCATGATGAAAGAGTTCATGAAAAGGGGAGTACAACAAGAAAAAGTGTGCGGTGTTTGTAATCTTGATCATCACACTGATTTGTGCCCTCAAGTGGTGGAGAACTTTGAGGAAGTTAATGCGTTGGATTTCAACAATGGTCGAAATAGGCCACAGTTTTCTAGAGGGCAACAACAAGGATTCCGTGGGAACCAAGGAGGAGAAAGGCAAAATCCCTATGCAAACACCTTCAACCCGAGGTACCGCAATCACTCAAACTTCCGTTGGCGCAAGAATAACCAAATGCAAGGGTATAATCAAGGAAGATAAGCTCTGCATCAACCCTATCCGAGGGGAGAAGGGCCTTCAAACAATAACACCTCACTTGAGAAGTCAGATCGAGAGGAAATCCTTGAAGCAATCTCTCAATTGGCCAAGAAACAAGATGTCTTTGTGGGCATGCAAGGCGAGAGATTGAAGATCTTGGGACTAGGGAATTCTCGAGCATCAAGAAAATTGAGATTCAAGTCTTGAAACTTGTCACCTTGGTAAGTCGACTTGAAACCAAAGATTACAGAAAACATCCTTCCCAACCGGAGGTTAATCTGAGAAATTTTAGTGTTTTGAAATTGAGAAGCGGGAAGGAGGTGCGTGAGCCCGAGAAGAAAATCCTACAAGAGGACGATTTGGTCACAGACAAAAACAAAACCAACTTGGAGGAGCAAGAATTGGTTGTAGAGGAACCCTTCAAGGAACTTCCAACACCCGAAGCAATGGTTCATCTCCTGCCACCTTTCCCTAATGCACTTAGAGGAAGGCCGAAGGTGCCAACCAATGATGATCATATCCAAAAAGCTTCGATAAGGTGGAGGTTAGTATCCCGATCTTAGACTTGATTGAACATGTTCCCTCGTATGCAAATATTTTGAAAGTTGCATGTACAAGAAAGAGGAATAACCACTTAGGAAATTAGGTAAAGTGAAAATAGGGGGAGTCACCACTCTTAACCTTAGAAAATTGCCTACAAAATATGATGACCCCGGTATGGTTTCAATTCCTATTTCTTTAAGTGGTAAATTGGTGAAAATTCTGTGATTGATCTTGGAGCTTCTATAAATGCCATACCCTCTTGCATTTATGAGAACCTAGAAATAGGTGAAGTTAAAGAGACTAAGGTAATCGTCCAAATGGTCAATCATTACTAAGCTAGTCCTAATGGACTAGTGAAGGATGTGATGGTTTGAGTGGGAGAATTGGTATTTCCGACGGACTTCTATGTCCTTGATGTAGCACACGATGGTGGTGCACCCTCAATTTTATTGGAGAGACCTTTTTCTCAAAACATTAAGGACTAAGATCGATGTTCATTTGGGAACACTAACCTTAGAGGATGACATGGATAGAGTTGGGTTTGATATTTACAAGTTTAAGCATGATTCACCTAATCCCTCTCTTGTTTGTAAAGGCATAACTTTGTGTGAAGAAGATGTTCAACATGATAACTCTCACATAATGGATAATGATAATTTCCTTGATCTGACTTTTGATGAGAGCCAGGAAGATAGCATGAGTGATGAGATTTTGTAAGAATATGAGGGTGATAGAAAGAATCCTCTCATGCACTTTAATTGTGATGAACATATTGATGAAACTATGGCATTGTATGATATTATCGATGATTTGTCTATCTTAGATTGTGTTTATATGCTCACTAACAAGCAGCAGGATGTGGGAAGTGGTGAGAACCTAAAACACCCTCGACAACTTCCTAAACCCAAGGAAGGGGCAAGGATTTGATTTGGGCTACGAATGGATATTCACTCTCCTTGGCAAACAAAACGCTCAAAGGTAAGGATGACTCCTTGTGGAGGCCTATTCCCAAGGATGTCAGCGTGGGTGGAGTTGCCGATGGCGATTCTGAAGACCCAACCGTAGATGCTTTCAATTAAAATGCATGAAAAAGGAATAAGTCGGAATGACGACAATAAACATACGTGGTGTTTCTCTCTTTGTTCTTGACTTATATTTAGTTGATAGATTTTGTATGTTTTTATCATGTGACAAAGATTTTTGAGATGAAACTCTTGTTGATTGGTGAATTTGAGTTTGAATCTCTTTCTTTTTGAGTGAATTTACATAGGGTTTGTTTGGAGACAAAAGATTTTCGGAAAAAGGGAGAAAATGGGGGGGGGGGGGGAACGCACAAATCTCGTGCCACACCCAACTGGCACGAGGAGCCCTCATGCCAAATTCTGGCATGGCCTGTGCCGGATGCCTAGCACGAGGGGTGCCTGGTGCCAAATTTAAAATTTTGTGATTTTTGGGGCAAAAATTCAATGAAATTCAAATTTTGAGCTAAAACATGAAATTCTTGGCTCATTAATTTAGCACAATCTTTGTTTTCCCCCAAGTGTTGGTGTAAATAGTATATCAACACCTTCCTTTTGCATAAATTGATTGGTACTTTTTGTCCCTCTCACTATCTAATTTTCAAAAATGCCAACGTTATCTCATTTGTACCTCTTTTTTATTCGCATTCTTTACTGAAATTTTCCATAGCACACTTACTCACCCATAGGATTCAAGTATCTCATTAACATTTCTCAATAACACTCACTCTCACTCTCCTTGAGATAGCTCAAAATTTTGAACCATTTCTCTAATTAGTTTTTAGCATTTTTGCTTCTTTCTGCGTGAATTCTTCATCTCTTGGCTTCAAATTATGGGTAGTCTTTTGAGCTCTATGTTTACTTTATTTATTTAGCATATTGGTGATATGATGAGGAGCTTTGTGTTTGGAAATATGTTGAGATGTTCTTGGGAGAAATTTTTGGCTATTTGAATGATTTTGTGCTAAACTAAGTGTGGGGGTGAGTGTAGTGTCCTTGTTCTTTAATTTTATGATCTTCATTGAATGTGATGATTTAGGAGGTATGATTATTAATTGCATGATACTCTTGATGGATGGGTTGATTGTTTAGAAAGGATGCCCCTTGATTGAGTAGCCCATATGTGAAGATAACATGTTTTGGAATTGTTGTGGCTATTTGGGAAGAAGTGTTCTTTGTGAATAAGTCTTAATGCATGCCTTTTGATTATCCTTGCATTACCACCTTTTTCTTAATCTGGATAGGTGCCTAAAAAGAGCTAGCTCGGAGAACGACACATCTTCCCAGGGTG
>JAULKM010127726.1:0-19917 GCA_032355605.1 Rubia tinctorum | reverse complement strand
GGGCTAGACGCTGCAATTCGTGCATTTATTTGAGTTGGGCGAGATCCTCAAATAAATAAAGATCCGATTTTTCGCAATCCAGAGTTTTCACAAGGAGATTTTATCATATGGTGCTTGGGATTATACTATTATTATATTATTTTTAAACAACTTGAGTTTAGATTAGTCAAAATGACTTCAATATCCCCAGTTGACAGCATCACCACAGAAAACAAACAATTTTTATTATCAGTAATGATAAAGATAGTGAAAATATACAGTGACTGATGTAGCATTAGTGAAAAGACAAATATATCCACAATTAGTTGCACCTTTTACGAAATGTGATTGGTAATTTAGTCTTATACCAGACTCCATATCATTCACTATGAGTTTCACTATAAATTTTCACTCTCTATCATCACTCCTTTATTATATGGTGCTTGGGAAATTCCACGTTTTCTAATTTCTATCCATACAAATAAAATTGTAGTCAATAATATTGTATTGAATTATCAAAAGGGGTTATTTTATTGCCACATTCGAATGCATGTTCCTTTGTTAATCCTATCATTTGAAAATTATAAGTTACGATCTTGCCATAATACATCCGTCTGCTATTTTATAAGTGATATATTATTATTTTAACCAGGGCCGTGTCGGACAATTTGGAGGTCCTGTGCAAAATAAATAATGAAACCCCTAGATACATTAATATAAATTATCAAAATTTGGGTTAATCGGTTTTCGATTTATTCAATTCAGTTTATTCGATTTTCCCCCTAAAATATTCAAAACCGAAACCGACCCGAATAATACAAATAACCAAAATTATCAAAATCAAATTTAAAATTCGGTTTCAGTTTGAAATTAAATTCAAACCAAGTAACTGAATAATTTGAACATTTGGACATTGTTTGTTATTGCCCAAACCAAAAACCCATAAGTATGTAAATTTTTAAACTTAAAAATGGTCTTTTGAAGACCCATTTTTTCAATGCCATATTATTAAATGACTTCAATTTGAGCTTGCTGACCATTGAATGAAAGGGTGAAGTGATACTTTATTTATAAGTAATTTCTACCCAATAGTTTCTAAAACTATCGATGTGGGACAAATCACAAATGCACCTCCCTCTTGTTTCCTTTCAATATTTCTACCAAAAATATTGGGGCTCCAAAATTTTTGGGGCCCTGTTCAAAAGAGCCACTTGCACACCCTCATAGCCGGCACTGATTTTTACTCAATTGTATATTACTATAACACAAATTATTGTCTTAAGTCGGTTTATTGTTAGACGAGGATAATTAGTATAACTAACAGGCTGAATGGTATTCATTTTTATTTATTGCAATGAGACACTTATAATTATGAAAATATTTTAATATGAATCTCAACATTTGAATAATTATAATCCAGTGTTATAATTATAAAAATGAGATTTTTATAATTTTCCTGACCATTAGTCGGTCTAACAGAAGACCTTCTCTTACTATAATGATGTGAAAAATTAAGTTAATAATTAAAATCAAGTTAATAAATAAATAAATAAAAATAACTCTTCTCTTGCCTTAAAATCCGTATAATACTTTAACAAGAGAAAGACTCACGTGAGACTGTCTCACCATAACTTATAATGAGACAATGAATTAAGTAAAAATTATAAAATTACAAAATTTACCCCATTTTAAAAAATCATGGGGTATATATAGGCTCCCCCGATAAAAAAGGACAATGTGAGATTATACAAGGGAATAAGGGCTAAAAAGAACCACTAAGACAACCAAAATTTCCTTCAAAAGAGTGGAGCAATACGAAGGAAGCCTGCTCCTAATTACTTTATACATCCCCAAGAGTCGAATAAAGTGAGAATGGTTCAGATTGTCGTGGTCGATTCCACATGATTCTACACCTCAAATCTCACCCATGTGTTAATTTGATGGTTGCCGGACGTGGAATATGAGACCATGTGCTGAGATGATGCGGGATGCCTCCTTAGTAGGGAAGGGGCTTGAATCTTTGAAGTGTATACTTCCATGAGCCATTTTCCTTCAAACTGCGAAGGGAGTGAATCTTTAAATCTTGATGTTAAAACTTTGAGATATCCCTGTTGTTGTTGCACCTGCAAAGATAAAGGAATTGACAACACTAACCAGAAGCCACAGAAAATAGCCAGAAAACAACCAAAGTCACTTTGAGCACAATAGAGTAAAAACACACATAGAGACTTAATTCCAAGTGGAATTTCATGAAGAGTGAATCAGATATCCATTACGAGGAACACATGCGTATTACAAATAAAGAGATAGTTATAAACACACATATCGGAGTCATGGAGGATGTTCTGTTTGAGTTCTGATCATAGGGACCTCCAATTTATCCATATTAATCAGTCCTTTAGTTCTAGCATCAAGTTTATTCCACAATAGATGAACAACATTGTTCAAAGAGGTAGATCTAGCCATTTTTGGCTATGGAGTCAGCCACCAAGTTGGCCTCTCTATGAATATGCATTAAAGAGCTATCAGCAAGCTTGTGGGCTATAGTCACACACACACATACACTAGTAAAGACCAGATCATTAAAGGCGGCGATAGAAGGCGGTTATTTTTAAAAAAAAATGCGGAACCGCCTTTAATTGAGGTCCGGAAGGTTTTTTTTGAGTTTGGAATTCCCTCCTAGGAAATTTTAAAGGCAGTTCTAATTAATTAAAGGAGGTTCCGCCTTTAAAACCACCTTGATTCTGAAGGCCGATCTAGCCAGGCCCTTCGTCGTTCGCCGATCTAGCCAAGCCCTTCGTCGTTCGCCCTTCTCTGCTCGCCACCTCTAGAGATTGATTCCGTTTGCAACCACCATAGAAGCCAACATCGGGGAGAGGCTGGACACTGCTCACCACCACCATAGAAGTCACGCTCAACGGGGAGATGTTCCTCCGCTGCTAAGGTAGCTTGTGCCGCTAAGGTTCCACCTCCGCTAGGGTTCCTCGGCCAATAGAGTTCTTCTGCCGATCTCGCCTCTTGGGTTCCTCCATTGTTCTTGCCGCCACTGCCTCAATTCTGCGTCAAAGCCCACCACCGCTGCCGCCGCTAGGCTTATTTTTGTTGTGTTGTTTACGAAGTTCTTTGGTATTTTTGATGTTGCTGTTGTTTTGATGTTACTGTGCAGTGTTGTTTGAGATTTGGATTTTCTCACTGCCAAAAATCAATCGGTTTCTGACAGCTATTTTTTTGGAGGTCAGAAATAGGTTCCGAGTTCGGAACCTATTTTGGACCCTATTAAAGGTGGTTATTTGAACCGCTTTTGATCGATTTTGATCAAAGGCGGAGCCAGAGAAAGCGGTTCTAAAGTGCCTTCTCTGATTCGATGAAACCGCCTTAAATGACCCTTCTCCCCCTAGTGACACCTAGAGTACAGATTATAGGGTGCCTTTCTTGGATTAGCAATAGAATTGAATAATTTCATACAATCAGTCTCTATGATGGATAGGGACCAACCATTTATTATTATTTGTTCTACAACAAATTCAAGGCTGGTGAGTTCAGCTTCGAGAGGAGATAGACAGTTATCCGTAAATCCAAAGGCATTTACACTGCATCCTAGGTGTCTCTAAAAATGATTCCATGAGAGGTGTCCCCTATTTTAAAGGATGCATCAATATTTCATTTCAAATCTGTTAGTGGATTTTCCAAATACAGATTCTAGGTGTTTTAGTGTTCTTTTTCCTAAGGTAAGGAATAAGACCAATTTGAACCCAGAGTTTGTCTTCTACGTTGCCGTTGACGTGGTTTGCTGCAAACGAGTTTCTTCCTCCTTCCCACTATAAATTGCTTAATTACTTTTTGAGAGTAAAACTTTGTAAACTTCTACGTTGCCATTGCCGTGGTATGTGAACTCTTTTATATGATGGACTTGGACTGGACAGATCCTTGTATATCATCAAAAATGTAATTATTTTTAGCCTTTCAAAGTTGCCAGAATGTGGTTACTCCCAATATTAGAATGATTTTAGCATGACATGGTGAAAGAGACGGGTTATTAATGTAATAGGACAATCTGTCCCAAACAGAATCAAAAACCAGATTTGTAATATGCATACAAGCATGAATCTACTCCCAGATTAAAAGAGAGGAATAGAATTGATTGAAAAAAGTGTTCCACAGAGTCCATATTATCAGACTTCCAGCATTTCGACGCAAATTGTAAGTTTTGGTTCGAAAGCACATCATGAAAAGGCAAGAAATTATTCGTAAGTCTCCAAATGAAAATAGAAATTTTACCTGGGACCCTGCGAGCTCCATATTTTTTTTGAGGGATGTCCTCTCGCCTCTTCTGGACCTTATCTTGTTGTATGCATCTTTCACTGAGAAATATCCATTTGAGGTCGATCACCAAATCATTCTGTCTTCGTGTAATGGATTTAACTCGATGGCCTGCAAATACTGGATAATATTGGTAGCCAGAAAAGGCTCCAAGGAGGGGATTAGCTGATCTCTATTGCTGATGAATTCAGCTAAAGAGATGTCAGGGAAAGGAATAGTGGTGAGGACCATTGATAATATAAAGCTTCTGATCCAAGCCAATTGCCATTCCAAAAACTTCATAATCCTTTTCCTGGAATAACAAAGGAATCAAGATTGCAAAATTCAGTCACCTGAGTAATCCTACTCCACAAGGGCAAGATTAGTGGAAGGTGGCAGTGACCAAAGGAATCTGGTACAGATCCTTTGGTTTTCTTGCATTTTCCACCAAAGTTTGCATGAAAAATCTTTCACGAATCTAGCAGTATCACATGAAACCCCCTCAAGCACCGGTTTTTCAAAAGTCTAGCCCCAGTTTTTTGGGCTTTAAAAAATCGGTGCCCAAGTAGGGGGTGAAATGGTTTCACCAGTTTTTTAAAAATCGGTCTAAATTTAGTACCAATTTTTTCTGTTAGCACTGGTTTTTGGAATCGATGTTAATTTAGCACCGGTAATTAAAAAAAAGTTAATTTAGCACCGATTTTTTGTTGGCACCGGTTCTCAAAAATCGGTGCCAAAAATTTTCAAGGATTAAAAAAATGCCCTTCTTCTGTAAGCAGCCGCGCGCAGGTGCATTCCGAGGAAGGAAAAAGACCCAAAATTAATAATTTAGTATGACATTAATTTAATAATAATATTAACTTCACAAAATTTGTAAATACAATTAAAACCAAAAAAAATATGATTCAAAATTAATAATCTATAGGACTTTCTGAGTGTTGGGGTTATAACAAGAACCATTTTGAAGGATTTGGTTACAGTTAGCTCCATTCCCACAAGCATAATATATGGCATTCTGCATCAGTTCAGTAGAAACTCCATCTTTGCACAAGCAATAAGCATCATCTGACCAAGAACATGAAATCTCATCAACATAATCACCTCAAAAGTTTCCAATCTTTACAACAAAATCTCATCAATTCGGGAAAGTGGTAGCTCAGAACCAAAAGAACCATCAACATAATCAGCTTAAGAAGCATCAATCTTTACAAAAAAAATTCTGAATAATTCAACAAAAAGGTAGCTAAATCCACCTCTTCCAACACAATCAGCCCAAAAATCTCCATTCTATAAAAGATGTAACAAGGTCAAGAAAGATGGTAGATGAGAAGTGCAAATGAGCTTACTTGAATGACCTTGTTTTTAAAAGGTTCTCATATGCAAACACTATTTATTGCATAACAAGTTAAAATAATCTTATGTATCGGCATATAGACAAATCCTAAGATGAACAAACAGTCTTGGTTCCCTCACCACATTAAAAAACTTCAGTAGGTCATATCTTTCATCAAAATAGCACTGCAATAGAAAGGGAAAAAAAGGACAGTACCTCAGTATATATCTGTGTCATGCTTACCCTCAATTATGACATGAGAATTCGATCAAATTGTTTATTTAAAACTACGAATATCCCTTCAAAAGACTCTAAATAATGACTCCAAATAAAGATAAAAAGTAAAATGCAATGACTAGAGAAAATTACACTCAACTGACTCTAAAAATTACCTTACAAACTAAAGATTCAGCACCTAAAATCTCAATGCATTGACACATATCGATAGACCTTTCCCTGCCAAAAGTACATATCATGTCAACAAACTCATATTCATTGCCCCCTTCAACAACTCAATAAAATTCTCTCAAATTAAATAAACTCAAGCAAGTTCAAAAAAAATATAAGAAGCACACATTTCAAAGAACACACCTAAAACTAAAAATAAAATTAAGAACAAAAATTAATAACACAAAAACATCCTCACACATAAATCTTGCTTACCTACAAGCAAGTTCTACAAAAGTATAAGGGCACACATCACAAATAAATTTAAAAAAAATTAAAAAGAAAAGAAGGGACTTATCGGGAGGTCTGGAGTTTTTCGAAGAGACCATAGGGAGTCTAGGTACCAATTTAGATGCAGTGAACGAAGCGAACTTTCCGTGGTTGGAGTGGTGGTGTTACGTCTGCTTGCACACTGGGAATTCACTGGCGATTGAATCGGAAAAGTGACTCGGGCTGAGCACTAGTGGGTTTGCCTTCTTCAGACTTGGCTAAGGCGGCGCTTTGTGTGGAGAGTTCGCCGGAGTGCAGATTCACAGGTGGTGATTCGACCGAGGAAGAGCTAACCAGTGGGGGCTAGTTCTCAAGTTCTAGTTGGTGCGGCGGAGCTGGTTCGCCGAAAATGCTGCTGCACAGGCTGGATGGTGGAGTTGCCATGCCTCGATTGGTGGACTACTGACTCGCCGGAGTTGCTGGCTTTGTTCGAACATGGCTGCATGCAGAGGTCTGGAGCTGTTGCGGCTTATGGAGTTTTCGCCAGAGGTGATGGCAGAGCCAAACTCACTACGCCAGAGGTGGTGAACAGAGCTTCTTTGTCAGAGTTGTAATTTTCTGGAGAGGCGCAAGAAATCGAACAAAGGCAGGGGAGATGAGTATTGAATGTGTGTGGCTAGGCTTTTCTCACTTTTTGCAAAAGTGATTTAACTTCAAAATTACCCCCTACTCCCTTGCTATTTGAAATTGTGCAATTTCCCTAACTGTTTTATGTCAAAATATGCCAATGACCATAGTTCTCTTCATTTTTTGCAATCAGCCCCCCTCATAGAATTTTGGATACTACATAAGAAATCAACACATTAATATATCAATTTAAATGTAATCATACAAGAACAATTCTTTCTTATTTTTTGCCCTTTTCATTTGTCTTTTATTTTTTTAAAATTTTTAAATACAAGCAAAGCAAATAAAATTAAAGGTAAGAAAAATACAAAGGAAAATCAAAAATTTTTGGGATGCCTCCCATTAGCGCATTTGTTTATAGTTTTTGGCTCGACTCTCATATGTCGCTAATGATCAAATGTTGGGTATGATGGAATTATTCAAATAATGTCACTTGAGAAGCATCATAGTACGGCTTAATGCAATGACCATTTACGAGAAATGTCTTTTCAGTGTCTATGCTCTTGTATTTTCCGTGTCTATGCTCTTCTGGAAAGGACTCTTGAATTGGCGTACCATGTTCGGGTTTGATCAATCGACTTAAATGGTTTGTCACATGATTTTCTGCACCTTTCTTGTCTCTAACCTCCCAATCAAATTTTTGCAACAATAAAATCCAACAGATCAACCTCGGTTTAGATTCTTTTTTCGCAAATAGGTACTTTAAGGCTGAATGATTCGTATAAACAATTATCTTGGAGCCCAGGAAGTAGGATATGAATTTCTCAAACACAAATACAATTGCTAAGAAATTTTTACATTTTGTACTTAGATCCCTCCAAGAAATTTGGAATTGGCGAATCACGAAATTGGCGACACCAAAATTTAATTGACAAATATACGATTACAAGTTTGCGATTTGGGCATGTATGGGAGAATGGAAGGGGCTCGAAAGTCAACATTGATTACTTGTACATAATTTTGGAAAATTACACCGTGGTCCAAAATTGTGTTTCCCCATTATCCACTGCTCCAAACTACATGATTTTTGTTATTCTTGCCTAGATATAAAAATATTAAGTAATATATTTTTTTTGTGAATTGTGGGAAAACACTAGTAGATGTTCTAGAGTAACTTCGAGTTGATTACATAGAAGTAAGAGAGAGAAACTAGAAAGGATTACAGATATGTTCATGTGCCCTATTGATGATAAATATTCCATTACGGATTTGGAAAATAAAATGGGGGTATATAGGAAAGCACCACGTTCGAGTGAATTTCAATTTAGAGTTACGAGTAAAGTTTTTACTTTTTGCACTTAGGTCCCTCCAAGAAATTTGAAATTGTCGAATCATGAAATTGGAGACACCAAAATTTAATTGAAAAATATACGATTGCAAATTTGCGGTTTGGGCATGTATGGGTGAATGGAAGGGTCTCGAAAATCAGCATTGATTACTTGTACATAGTTTTGGAAAATTGCACTGTGTCCCAAAATTGTGTTTCCCCATTATCCATTGCTCCAAACTACATGATTTTTGTTATTCTTACTTCAATATAAAAATAATAAATAATATTATTTTTGGTGAAATGTTGAAAAGCGCTAGTAGATGTCTAGAGTAACTTATAGTTGATTACATAGAAGTAAGAAAGAGAAATCGGAAAGGATTACAGATATTTTATTGTGCCCGATCAATGATAAATATTCCATTACGGATTTGGAAAATAAAATGGGGGTGTATAGGGAAGCACCACGTTTGAGCGGATTTCAATTTGGAGTTACGAGAAAAGTTTTTACCTTTTGCAATTACGTCCCTCCTAGAAATTTGGAATTGCTGAATCATGAAATTGGAGACACCAAAATTTAATTGAAAAATATACGATTGCAACTTTGCAATTTGGCATGTATGGGTAAATGGAAGGGCCTCGAAAATCAGCATTGATTACTTCCCCACAATTTTGGAAAATTGCACTATAGCCCGAAATTGTGTTTCCCCAATATCCATTGCTCCAAACTACATAATTTTTGTTATTAAAACATTCATATTCTTATTTAAATTAGGTCAATAAAGGTTGATCGTTGATTAATTTAAGTTAACCTAGCTATAGTTAAAGTCAACAAAATAAGTGAACGATTTTGAAAGTCAAGAAAAAAATAATTTAACTTAGAGCAGTTGCGTGCAGTGTTCCAATCTTATGATATTTTTAGGAAAAAAAATTGTCGATTTTTTTCTTCAAATTTTGGCGGGAAGATCTAAGTTTTAAAATATTTATTACCGGTTTTGGTACCGATTTTTAGAAAACCGATGCTATTCAAAGTCAACGCGTACATTAAATGTGTAACATTTACAGCATTATTTGTGTAGAAGAAATATTGAAGACTGTTTGGTTCAAAGTATTTCTTAAGGGATCGAGAGAAAGACTCTGTTAGTACATTGTATAAAAATGAGGATAGATGATCCTCTTGTTTTATACCCCTAGAGCATTTAAAAATTCCATGAGGGGAACCATTAAAAAGAATTGAGAAGGAGGCCGACCTAAGTTAGCTAAGATTATCCTAACCAATGATCCTGAGAACCCAAATCTAAGAAGAACATAGTTTAAAAAGCCCCATGATACCATATCAAATACTTTATGCATATCTAATTTAGGATTAGATTATGGTTAGGACATTTTTATTCGGCAATCTAAACAATTGTTGCATTTGGATAACATTATCTTAGATATCCCTATTTTTAATGAATGCTGACTTTTCATATGATATGATCAGGTTCATTATGGGATTAAACCTTTCTATTAGTAATTTAGAAAATATTTTATTTATAAAATTAGAGAGACTAATGGGGCTTATAATCGGCAAAAGTATGCGGGGCTTGTTTTTTCGGGATAAGAGTTATCTAGGTTGATGAAATACCTTTGGGTATTTTTTTGACCTGAAAGAAATTGATTGACAGCAACTTACAAATCACATTTGATGGATTTCCAAGCAAACTTATAGCATTTTGCAGGAAATCCATCCGGACCCGGGGCGGAATCCCGGGGTGCAAGGCATAAAAAATTGGAGTTGAATTCATCTCCTATTACCTTAGGGATGGATTGCAAAAATGATTAAGAATGATGGTTGAAGGGTCCTATTGGTTTTGGGTTAGTATATTGTGAAAAAACATAATACCCACTTCTGCAATCAGATTATGATCAGTGATCCAGTCACCTTTTTGTTTTTTTAATCTTGATAATGTATGTTTTACAGTTTTTTTTCTTTATTAGCCATGTGAATTTTTTTGTGTTATTGTCACCAAGTTTTAGCCATTTAACCTTAGATTTTTTCTTCCAATATATGTCTTCCTCTTTCAGTGCTCTAAGAAGATTTGCTTTTTAAGGGTTTAAGTTTATCATGTTCTGCTCTGAATGTGCCTGTAGTAATTGAGATTCAGCTTCAAAGACTTTTTTAAATTGGTAATATTATCATTAATATCATTGAAACTTTCTTTAATCCAAATTTTAAGAGCTTTCTTAAGTCTTTTAAGTTTAAACTGAAATGCCTCCATTCCAGACATGGGGCAGGGAATGTTCTAGTTTCGGGGTATAAGAGAGGAAATTTTGCTTTCCCTTTTTAGCCACATCAGCTAAAACTTGAAAGGTCTGGGAATTAAAATATCATATGATTGGATAGATAGCATCGGTAGAGCATGGTCAGATAGAACTCTATTCAATACTTGAATAAAAGAGCTATTAGGGAACATTTGGTGCCAATCTTAGCATCCTAGTCCTATCTAATCTCTTATATACCCTGCCTATGTTCATGTTATTTGTCCTTGTAAAGTGTGAGCCTACTGTGTTTATATTTATTAATCTTAGCGAGTTGATTAGATCATTAAAATCCTATATGCTACTTAGATTTGGGTTGTTATTACCTCTGTATTCAGAAAACAGGGTGATCACATTAAAATTACTGATTAGCATTTTAGGCATTTGTGGGAGAATTAGAAGATCTTCCCACAGATTCTTCCTTGGAGTCCTAGTTGTCTTTGCATAAATAAAGACTGCCAGCCAAGGATTAATCTGATTATTATCTTGAACTTCCATTACTAGCCCTTGTGTAAACTGGGAGTGAAAAGTTAAGTTTATTGTCCTTTTCCACATGATCCAAATCAATTTTCTTTTCCCCAACAAAGTGGTTAGGCAAGCCTAGTTTCCTTTTAAGCACCGTAATTTCATCACTATCATGCATTGGCTCTAAAAGACATATAAGTGACAATTTATGTTTAGACATGAGAGATTTAATCCTGTTAGTAGACTTATTATATCCTATGCTATTCCAGATTAGCCAATTACCAAATATTTTGTTTTTTATCATTCAAAAACTATATTTTTTCCTATTGCTCGATCTGAGAATCATGTTAAGTCTAGAGAAGTAGATTTTTAATATTTTTTCTTGTTTTCATATTGAACAGGTACTACGACATTAAAGACATGTGTAGGGGGAGTACCTGTACATGTGAGTACCTGATTCATCTTATATGTGACCCTAGATGAGGATCTGGAGCTATTGTCTGTGTCAACATTGTGATTAGATTTCGATTCGGTGTCCATGTTGTGATCCGAGCATGGACTGTCAAGAAGGTCCAAGGCATGAGCTTTGGATTCCTCAATGTCTTGTAATTCAGAGAAGCTATTATTAGTTAACACAAGGTCATTTTAAGGAACTATAGCAATAGGAAGAGGACTAAAATTATCAATAGGAGTTTGAGTAGGAAATAGATCATCCTTGTAGAATGTAGCAGGGACATTATCCTTTATGTTTTCAATAAGATCAGCTTATTCTTGAGAGGTACATTTTGCATTAGTGATATCAGAAGAGCTTTGCACCACAAGAGGGTGAAATGGTGATCGTTGTTGAGTAGCATTCATATATTTTTTTATATGAGGAGAGACCATGTGCGCTTTCCTGAATAATAGCTTTATTTTCCACCTATTTGTTTTTGGTGACTTGTTTGGCCTCTTATGATTTGAAATTTTGGGGGAACCTTTCCTGTGTTTGGGAGATGCTGAGGGCCGACCCATTGTGAGTTCTTAGGAGGCTACGAGAGATGTGGAAAGGTTTGTGAGGTGTCATGTGATGGGAAAAGAGGAGTTCCATTTACTGGGACACAGAGGGTGATCTTAACTGGAGGGGTGAGGATAAATGTGTTTCTTGGATTTTTCCGGTAATTGTTTTGAGAATGGCCAAGATTAGAGCATGAGAAATAGTAGGTACGTTTAGATTCATATAAGATGTTATACCATATGTTCTTAACAATCGAGCCTAACCTAATCATACTTAGCATAGGCTTTCTTAGATCAAACTCGACACAGATCCTAATATTTGAGGGTCTGGTTACATTACGAGTTGGGAAATTTGCTTGAATAAAATTTCCTAGGGCAGAGCCTATGCTTCTTAGAGCAGCTGGGTGAAAGTAGTGTGTTGGTGGAAATTCAATATTAAGCCATATCAGAGAAAAAAGAGGTTCTTCATGAAGATCGAAATCCACCGACCATTTCAGAATTTTCATTTCCCTACCTCCAATTGTCTAGCTGGGCTTGCTCCAGTACCTCTGTCTATCTTGGGGGAGATCTAAGGTTAGGCAAACATGGCCAACATCAATTTCGGTGACCTAAAATTTCCCTTTGAAACTTATAAACCCCATGTCCTTTCGGATAATATCAAGCAGGGGTATGTTGATTGTAAATTTTTTGATAAGCCCGTGATTGAATGGTTGAGCCATAGCCTCGATTTTAGCTTGTGGAAAGATAAAAGTTGTTTCTCCTTTGAAATGAAAAAGAGGGTGAAGATCTAAGCTCGATTTTGAGAGATGTGAGGGGTTTAGAGGAGCTTTGTTTGACATCAGAGACTGTAAATATGAGGGGGAATCACACCGGGAGGTGAAGCTACCATGGGGAAAGGAGGAGGGGGTGGTTAGAGGGTGGAGATGGAAAAGAAGCTGTTATCGGCGACGGATTTACTGTCGGAATTATTTTAGGTGTTCAGAATGGGGGGTGAGGTTGAGAGCATTTTACGAGGACCAAGGTGGACTTTTTCGAAAAGCTTCATAATGTACCCCATGTCATTTCTATCTTTAAATAATTGTGCTTAAACCCTCCGTCTCACCATAAAAAAATGAGTGAGACTGTGCCACTCAAGTCTTTGTACAATATATTAAAACTAAAAAGTGCGATGCTTTTGAGAAAATGGGAAAGTATGTATGCAAAGTAATATTTTAAAAAAAAATTAATCGTTCATGTGTGACAAAAAAAAAGTCCATCAACTATTATAATAAGTGGAACTGGCATCCATCTCAACCAGTCACTAGCAAAAACTAATTTATTGTAAAGATATTTAAATTTTATGTCAATTAGACTAAGAGTCCGTCTTTTGAAAGACGGTCTTTCCAGAATTCATGGAAAGACCAAGGTTTAAAGTGTAAATTAAAAGAAATTAAGATAAAATTTTCGGGTTGTATGAATCGGGTTATAAATTTATAACTACTACGCGTTGCATAATAAAACTTTAATATTGCAACAAAGACATTTTATATTTTATTATTATAATTAAACCCCGTCTTTCCACAAGCCAATGGAAAGACCGTTTTTCCCATGACTTTGCCAAAAAATAATATTGAAAAAATCACAAGTTTTAGTTGGAATATCATATAATGAAAATAAAACATCAAATGATCTAGTAGTCAACACACGCGCATTGCTTGAAAATGAGGAAAATTTTATTTACACCTAGATCGCTCATTATTTCCAAAATTTTCTATATATATTCCATTTAAAATCCCATCGCTAATTAAACTTTGTCATAGTACATATAGTACTTGGTCTCGCAATGAGAAGGTCTCATACAAAACCTAGTGATGTATTCATGAAAAATTACAAATAATTAAATTTTCAATTTCATAATCATAGTTTTAGAAAATTATATATTCGCTAATTATAATAACAAAGTAAGATAACACCGCATTAAAAACTATAATAACTAACTTATAATAAAAAAAATTTAAAAATATGATTTTTATTTATATATTTTTAGACTTAAACCAAAATATCGCTTCTAAGGAAATTTTATTTAAGTTTTTTTTCATACCATAAGAGATTAGTTCATTGAGAATATTTTTAGAAAAGTAATATATTAAAAAGAGTTTTTAATATTCATTATAAAGATGACATGTTTTCTATATCAATCCGATCAAGATTTAAATTGAATATATCGGAGCTCGACCAGACTCGACCCGAAAGAGGATGTATTCGAAAGTAACAAAACCAAATTGTCTCAAATCTAAGCCGAGCCAAACCCGATTCAAAAAACGTATACCCGAATTGTACTTGAAACTGAAACAACCAATCCAAATCCAATCTGAACCTAATTCAAAAAATTTATACCCGAATTTACCCTAAATCGAATCAACTTAAACCAACCCCGATCAGATCTAATAATTTTTAAACTATCGAATGACATCTAAACCCGAACACACTCGATCAAGACCCGATACTTGAACACACAAAAATCTACCGAATCATACTCGAACCGATAGGGTCTTAATCGGACCCGATCGAAAAGACCTGTTTGCCAGGTCTAGTTGCTAAGTTAATTGGTACTGTATTTTGACTCAAAATACTAGCCCTAGATATATCCACCATCCTTTGATTTTATCTCTTCTTTCTCAGATCCTGCATTTCTCTTAAAGAATTTAGATCGATTTCCTAATAATTTTATTTCTCCCAACCCAAAGTTCATTTTCTCAATATTCTTCTTTCCCAACGAACCCAAAGTGATGTTTGTCGGTGCCGATAAGAATATGGAAAGTGGGTGGGCATGTAAAAATTGGTTGTCTTTTGTTGGGTGTGGATGAGTTATACATTGGTGGTGTTCTTAGATGGGTACATGATGATGGTGGTACTATTTTTTGTATTTTGTTTTACATGTGTTCATCAATCGATCTGGATGCAGTGGTGGTGTTTTTAAACAGCTGAAGATTTTGATGGTTAATTGAGTTGTATTGTTTATTTATATATTGATTAATATATATTTATTTGTATGGTGTAGATGGTGAATTGGTTGTAATGATTTTCTGAGTATGAAGATGATATGAGTATCAAAATATCATTAATTACAATTTTTTTAGTTTTATTTTATTTTATTTTGGTTCATGATTATCACGTCCATATTGGTGATGAATTCATGGCCTCATTTGAGTTTTAGAAATATTTAATTCTGATTAGATCAAATAAGATTATAATATATTAGGTAATATTTAATTCCAACTTTTCTAGTGTTGATTAGATTTTATCTGGAAAGATTAGATAAGAAAATATTCATTCAATACTTTATCTTGATGAATTTGGTCATAATTAAGTCTAAGTAAGGAGTTTTAGTTTTATATGATTTTATCTTCTTAAAATTGCAATAAGTCATTCCACTTTCTGTCAGGATTTACCAAATCTTATCTTCTTTCTATTTGTGGTAGCCGAACCTACGTACTATAAATAGGGGATTATTTTAAGTAATTTAAAACAACAACTCTATCAGTCATATATTTCAGAATTTGAATTCATACAGTTTGCTCATTAAGCGTTAGACCGTTAGGTTTGTTCATTATAATTTATGCTTAGAACCGTTATTCTTTGTGTTAATTTGGTGCAACTAGTGCTTGGTTTCAGAGGAATATAGCCCTCGTGTTATTGAAGATCATAAAATTGTTTTCTTTGCTAGCCATCGTTTGTGTCTTCTTGATTTCAAGAGGGTGCTTCGATCAACATTCATTAAGAGCGCTTCTTCAAATTGCACATCCAGAATATTCGCAAGGTGATTCATATCCATAGGTATCAGAGTTGTTCACACACTGATGTTACTTCGTGGTCACTTAGCACGCACGCTAGATTCACTCGCCCACTGGCGCTAGTTCTTCGTCAGCGTATGAAAACCATGCACTGGGTAATACAGATGCATCTCTTCCAGCAAACTCATCTCACGAGATTCCAAATTTTTGCAAGCGAACCTATTATGTCACAAGAAAGTCAATATTTCACGAGTTGAAACCAAGCCACCTCAGCTTCCTAGTTAGAGCCTAGTCAACACCATGTCACTACCTAGTCATCGTCCATTCACCATTTTTCTAGCAATACTTCGCAAGGATAGCGGCATGCGTTTATCTCTATTTACTTTTGAAGATCATTCACGAGTATCAAAATATCATTTATTACAATTTTCTTAGTTTAATTTTATTTTGGTCCATTATTACCACGACCATGTTGGCCTTTTTGGTGATAAATTTGTGGCCTCATTTGAGTTCTAGCTTATCTAGTTCTGATTATATTAGAACTGGTAAAAATACATAAGGTAATATTCCTTCAATAATTATGCCAAAATTAAGTCTAAATAAGGTATCTTATTTGGATATGGTTTTAACTTCTTTAATCTGGCATAAGTTATTCCAGTTTCTGTCACAATTTACTAAATCATGTCTTCTTTCTATATGTGATTGTCGAACTTATGTACTATAAATAGGGGATGGTTTTCAACAATCTAAAATAAAAACTTTATCAATCATGAATTTCATCATTTGTGTTAACACTCTTTTCTTATTAAGTGTTAGACCGTTAGGGTTGGCCATTATAGATTAGTGTTTGGAACCGTTGGATTCTTTGTGTAAATTTGGTGCAACTAGTGATTGAGTTCAGTGGAATTCAGTCCTTGTGTTAGTGAAGATCGTAAAGTTGTGTTCTTAACTAGATTTCGTCTGTGTCTTCTTGATTTCAAGAGAGTGTTTCGATCAACCTCGGTTAAGAGTGCTTCTTCAAACTTCCACCATTACTGGAAAACAGGTACATAGGCACCGGTATGTCAATGTTGGGAGAGCAATACTGATGCTAAGAATTTCATAGGCACCGGTAATTTAGCAAATGAACCAAAATACCGGTGCCCGTGAATAAATCCAGCACCGGTTCATTGAATACCTGTGCTAGATACCGGTGTCCTTGAATAAAATATGTCCGAATCTGATTTATTTTTTTAGCACCGCTTATGGATGAATGATATATACCGATGCTAATACCGGTGCCTTTGATTGGAATAGTAATTTTGACGAGTACAATTGTGGTGAAAAAATAGCTAGTACCGGTATAGGTTATAATATACCGGTGCTGGGAGTGCATTTAATGCTCATCTACCCTTTTTCTGTGGGTAAAAAGTTGATTTTTGGGAGAGATGGTTCATTAATTAATGTGTAGAAGGGTATGTTTGTAACATTTGGGGGCCACGATGTAATTTACAATAATAATCATAGAATTAATCATTGTTTTGATTCGAGGCCCCTCTATTTCCCCGTTCATGCTCAAATCGCTAAGTCACTATCGTTTCTTGGTGAATTTCATTTTGGTGTTGCCAATTTTATGATTCGACGCCTCCAACTTTATAGGAAGGTCCTAAGTGCAGAATGTAAATTTTTTACTCGTAACTCCATATTGAAATCTGCTAGAACGTGATCCTACCATATACACCCCCAATGTATTTTCCATATTTGTAAGGAAATATTTATAAAAAATTGAGCACAAGAACATGTCCATAATTCTTTCCAATTTCACTTTGTAACTTCCAAGTGATCAACTATAAGTTACTCTATAACATATACTAGCGTTTCTCCATTTATCATAAAATAAATCATGTATTTTGTATTTCTATATTTAAGCAAGAATATAAAAAATCAGGTATTTTGGAGCAATGGATAGTGGGATAACACAATTTTGGGCTATAATGTTGTTTTACAAGTATTTATAGAAGTAATCAAGGTTGACTTTCGAGGCCCTTTCGTTCACCCATACATGCCCAAATTGCGGAGTTGTGATCATATATTATGGAATTGTATTTCGGTTCCACCAGTTTCGTGATTCGACAACTCCAACTCTCTTGGAGGGACCTAAGTGCAAAAAGTAAAAAACTTTACCCGCAAGTCCAAATTAAAATTTGCTCAAACATGATCCTACCATATAAACCCCAATGTATTTTCCATATTCGTTAGGGAATATTTATAAAAAATTAGGTACAATAACATATCCATAATCCTTTCCAATTTCCCTTTGTAATTTCTAAATAATCAACCATAATTTAATTTAGAACATATACCAGCGCTTTTCATTAGTTCACCCAAAAAATTATTTGTTTTATATTTCTATATTTAGGCAAGAATAACAAAAAAAAATTGTGTATTTTGGAGCAATGGATAATTGGGTAACACAATTTTGGGTCACAGTGTAATTTTTCAAGAATTATATTATAGGATCTTTAATTCACCCACTTTAGCTCAAATTTTAATAACGTAATTGTAGCTTATTTAATTGATTTTTTGTTTCTCTAATTTTGTGATTCACCTCCTCTAAATTTCTTCTCATAGACATAATTGTAAAAATGAAAAAGTTAACTTAGAGGGAAAAATATACTACCGCTGACATTGTTTTAAGTCATACCGTTGCTACGGTGTAGCAAGAAAATGAAAATTTTGAATTTTCGTCCAATATTTTTGGGGGATATTTTAAGAGCACCGGTAGCACCATCATAGACACTAGTCATAGGCACCAGTCATACTACTAGTTTTAGGTACTTCGAATATTTTTCTTCTCTTTTCTCTCGGGAGGAAAAAAAATTATGATCACCAAAGGCACGGTTTTCATACTTGTGCTAGGCACTCAGACTTTTTTTCTTCTCTTTGTTCTCGGGTGCAAAAAAATAAAATTCCCATTTAAAGCAGTGTCACGCAGCTACTATTGAAGTATCTAGTACCGATATGATCACCATAGGCACCAGTTTCCATACCGGTGCTAGGTACTTAAAAAGAAAGCCCAACTTGGCCGAAGTTAGAGCACCAAAATCCTAATAATTTAAATTCTCCTCTCCTAATAACCCTCACTTCCTCCTTTCTAATAGTCCACACCGGCTTCTGCATATCCGTCGCCACTGTCTTCAATGCTTCACCGTCGATGCTGCACTTTAGTCGCACATGTTCGAGCATGTTGCCTCCGCCGCTTCACATTAGAGCCTTCTTCTTCTCTGTCTCTGCGTTGTGTTCCAGTTGCTTTCTCTGCCACTGCGACACACTAGCTCCAACAACATCTCCCCGCGCTCCGGTCTCTAGCAGGAGTTGCGAGCTCTATAAAAAGCCAGGTTCTGCTCAGATCTTCCGTTCCTCAGCTCTTAGCGGCACCACTGCTTTCGACCATGCCTCTGCCTTTGCGTCCGACATCACCTTCATGGTTCTAGTTCGTTGATGTTATCTAAGTTTTATGGAGATTGGGTTCTAGTTTTTATGATAATTAATGTTGTTAATCTATGTTTAGGTCTAGTTTGTTAATGAATTGTGGGTTTTTATGTATTTTTAGATATATGTAATGAACTTCTGAGATGTGGTTATGAATTTTCAAGTTTTTTTACATGAATTTCTGTTTTTTATTTTTCGTCATATAATTCTTTATGAATTTCTGGGTTTCATATTCTGGTCGGTGAGCTTATTCTCACTGGCTTGATTTTTTTCTTGATCACCTATTTACTAGCACCAGTTCAAATGAGCATAGGCACCATATTTCGACCCCTTGAAATACCAGTGACTAAGAAGGTCGGTACTAGAATGTAGATTTTTAGCACATGTAGTGCATACCTATGCTGGAATATATATTCCAATACCAGTACCACTTACTGGTGCCTATGAAACTACGTTCTAGCACCAAATCACTTAGGCACAATATGTGAAGGTGGGAGACCGTCGTCGTGCCTCTCAAAGATAGTATTTATAGCCCTAATTGCGGCTAACTACTAGAAAGTAGCAAGTCGGGGTCGTCCACGAGGAAAAGGGGGTTTTATCGAGTGTTAAAAGTAGTGAAAAAGCACATGAAGAAGTCACTCTACGTGTGTGGTAACCAAGTTGGGGGGTTTTGAGTTTAGAAAACACTACGA
>JAULKM010127708.1:0-19919 GCA_032355605.1 Rubia tinctorum | reverse complement strand
ATCGATGAGATATGCTTCGAAGCGCCACCTACACAGATAGGACATTTAGGATTAGCATAGGAGAAATTTAGTGACACCTTATTACCAGCGAAGAAGAACAACAATACATAGACAAGTGTGTTAAAGACTATAAGCATATACTGCAGCATCCAATTGATGTTGGCATAAATTCCGTACATCCCTCAGGCACGGGGATACTTGATTCCAAAATTTAGGTTTTCTACAGGCAAGAAATACAATTTTGTAAGTAATAAGTAAGGGTAATTCAAATAAAATAACAAAGGTAATTCATGAGATGAGACACACCTCTATAATCAGAGAGATAATAATTAAAAGTTTAGATTGAGAACCATATATGACCTGCATTTAAAAGTAGATGTAATAGAAGATATGTGCAGATAGTTACTTTGACATTATTTCTTTTCCTGTGTACATTGTTGCATTGCCAGTTAGGTATATAAAAAGTCAGTTGATTAAATAACGTTCTTGTAGAGTCATTAACTTTGAATTTACAAGGCTACAATAAACTCAATGGTTGTCAGTATATTCCCAATGAGTATTTCCCAGAAACGAAAAGGAAATAATGGAACTAGTGGTGGATTTTTTTTACCTTCATGTTATCCTTTAATTTCTGATGAGGATCACCAACCAGAAGAAGTAGAAGGACTTTCTTAGTGTCTTCATGGGCAAAAATTTCAAGAGCTAAGGATGGGGCCAACTCACTATAAATATCATCACCTTCAGCTAACTACATTATCCGTTCTTCTTCATTTTCTTGAAGTTTATACCTGTATTAATATGTACAAAGGTAACTCAAGATATACCACAAGGAAATTTGGAAAAGAAGTATTTCATATTAAATATGAAAATAAATTCAGCAAAGAAACCCTTAACTTGTTGTATGAATAGCAGAGGTGTTAGTTAAGGAAAAAAAAAAACAGGAAATGCCACGAGGTACTGTTTAATAGCATTACACCACTACAAAAATTAGACTACACTACAATGATAAGTTGTCTTCTTTATCTAGGTGTGTTTTGCTGATGTGGATTGTCTTAATGGTTAAATATGCGTTGACCTCTAATTATGTTGATTTTCCTTGGTTCATTCCATAAGTACTAATTTTCTCGTGCTGATCATGGTCCTGTGTTCATTTCACGTTAAACAACTGTCTCTTGAATTTTGATATCATTGTGGTTTTAGTTGTATATGCTTCTTCATAATATTCTAGCTGAAATTAAAGTAGCAGTGTAGCTAAACTCTCATGGATGCTGTTTCTTTGAAGTTAATGCTAAGTAGGCAGAAGTTGAACTCTGTAATATACTAATATTTGGGCACCTTTTTACATTCTTCAAGAATCCTCTGAAGTTGCTGCCAGCGGATTCCCATGTTTAGCTGATTAGTTTGTTTTTTATATGATATAAGTCCTTAAAACCAGCCGTCTAGATATAAGCCCTATTTGAATTGGTAAAAGTAAAACAGATTTCAATATAGTCACAAGTCTTGAAGTTCGTATGTTTTTATGCCTGAATAGACAGTTTATAGAGTGAGTTTCTGCCTTTAATATAAGCAATACAGGAAAACAAGACATTAATTAGAGGCTTAAGTCAACAATGAACAGTCAGAATGATATACCTTTGTATAGAAGACAAAATAATGAAACATAAAATAGACACATTGACATACCAAGAAAATGTGTCAGCCAACGTAGATAATGGTTCTGTTGATCTTTGTACCACTCCACCATCCAAATTTAAATTGATCATATGGCATCGATTACATCCACCGAATGACTACAGGAGAAGGTGTAGTCTTTAGCTATTTGAAACAAGGTAAATGGTTCAATTCCAATGTTCAATAGCTGTTATTGAGGACTGCAACCAAAAAAGTGGGAACCGGATATTTACAGCGAACTTTTTGCTTCCAATTCTGAGACCTTTGCATTTACCTTCTATGTATGCTTCTCCACCCATCACAACAAGGCTGGGAGGAAATGTCAATGCATCAACTTCAACCAAATGTCCCTTAATGCCTTTCTGCAGTTGTAATGATTGAACAGTGAGCAAAACAATTGACTATATTCAGTTCAATCAAATAGACTATTATGAATGAAGTAAATTATATGAATCGAAATTTGCATACAATATACTTGCTCTCTCTCTCTCTCTCTGTCTCTATCTCATGAAGATTTCAGGTATGTTGTTCTGTTCTTAGTACAAACTTGTTACACTCATCCCCTCTTGTAAAATAATTTAATTAAGTCCCCAGGTGTCAATAAAAGATTAAAAAGCTCTACGTAGAAGTTTCAATTAACAGAAGCAACACCTCAAAATTGGTTGAAATCAGTATATTGGTTTTATTTCTTGAGAAAAAAATGAAATACCAAATTCACAGATGCTCTCAGCTTGTATTTGGAAGAAACAATAGTAGGAAACTAATTCTCATTACTCTGAGATGATGACAATAATCTCAATAGATCACTCCAAGTGAATTGAAGTCTGTTGAAGATGGCAAATCAAAGAGAGCCTATGAAGTTCAAAAGAAACGTCATTCCACAGTAGCATAGGAAGAATATCATCACACATAATTGGTACACATGAAAAATATAGTTGCCTCATGGGCTGAAATATAGTTTTAAGTGTGAATTTTACTGGGAACATAGATTAAAAAAAACAAGATGCAGTAAACAAAATTGTGCAAGTACTTCTAGTATGGCATTATAACATCAAGAGTGTACATGTAAATAAAGATGTGCACGCATCACACCCTGAAGCTATTGTTTCAGAGATCACATTAAAAAGAGTTCCTGTTTTAATAAAAGAATTCCAATATTACCTTTCTGGACTCCAAGTGGTAGAAATCAATAAGGCCATCAGCCTGTGTATGAGAAATTTGAGTTTTCATTTTGAGTTCCTCTGTTTGCCGAAGCTTCTTATTTGAAAGCATGTCAATAAAACTCTGATGGCAAAAATTCAACCAAATCTTCCTGATGGCATCCCTACTGCTGCAAAAAAGGTGAATACAGAGAACTATCCTTTCATTAGAATTATTATCAATGTGATGAGGAAGTGCTGAAGATTTATCTAGCTGCAGCATTGTCACCAAGATCAATAAGACACTTGTAGATGCTTTATTGACTTCAGCTTTAGATGATTGAACCTCTTCCAGGCTGAAAATGAGTTTGGTCTATCCCCAGGCAATTACAGGTCCAAAGAAAAACCCACCGGTGAGAAGGAGAGATCTCAGATTACCAACAACTAATCCTTGGACAACAGTTGTAGGTGAGAAAAAAGTTTCTGAGGCAATACTTTGAGTAGCATATGTTTCATTAGTAAGGATAGCAGGTTTTCTACATGAAACAGTGATAGAGGTAGCTTGCTGAGAAATCAGTTACTTCGCCTTGTTCGGAAATAGAAGAAAAGGCAATTCCCCAAGATACTGCTTAATGGTTGCAGTGTTACTCTTAACCTCATAGAGGGACAAACAATATTCTCCAATAATCCAAAGAGCACAAGAGCAAACCCGTGCTGCTCGAATCTAGCAGAAAGTGTGAAGAAGCTTGGTGACAATAGACACCCTCAACTTTAGGTTGGCTTCAATAATTTCTCGCACGAAAAGAACCACATCCATAGCAGATGCAACATTGGTGTCTCCCAAGAAATCTAGCAACAGATAACAACAGTGCTTGCTACCTCTATGAATTTAATTTTACAAGAATGAATGGCTCGAATGAGCATTTGGTGGTACTGACCATTGCCTTCCAACTTCTCACTTTCAGTTTCCACAGTTTTGTTCTTAAGAGTGAGAACAATGTCAGTAACATTTCAGGAGGTGATCAAATCAAGAACTATATCAAGAGTCTTCATTCGAATGTCAAGGCTTGGGCTGGGGAGTGACCTAAGCATATCCATTAACATATCAACCATTATATCCTTGTGAGATGCCTTGACTTGACTCAAACTATCGAGCACAATGAGGTTGACATCAGTGTTTATGATAGTAGGAGGAGCAGAAGACAATGAAACAAAGGTTGCAGTACATTCATAAATCGTAGCAGCAGAAGGTGTGGCTATCAAACAGATAATAATTTTTATGTACTTTCTCTTCTTTCTTTGTTTCTGTGCCAAAATTTGCTAATAAGATCTAAGACAACTATTTGAAACAATTATCAGAATCGGTAAGGTTCCCATTGCGGTATATATCAACAGTTTTCCATTATCACTTGTTAATTCATAAGAAATGAAAAGCAATAATTCACTATTGAGTAAAAAAATTATTACAAATCTTATCCTCTAATATTTGCAGGATTGAGAGTATTTCATGATTTTTACTTGAAGTATGTTCTTAAAGACATTGACAGAGAATGGAATAAAGAAATACCTGCAATTTCCAATATAATCCACATCTCAAAAATTCCACCAAAGCCAAAATGAGAACAAAACATGAAGTCATAGAACGTAAAAAGAAACAACAGAAAATATCAAAAAGCTGCATATCCAAAAATGGAAAGCACAAAATTAACAAAAGTATAGCAGCTATTGGCGCTATATAATTTGCTCATAAACTATATTTTTAGTTTTATCATTCAGTCTTGCCTCCTCAAATGTTGGAGATGCAAAAAGAATCTTGACAGATTTAGAGGTTTTTGTTCAAAATAAAGTGACGTAGAGCTGACCCCTGAAAAATGCAGCAAATCCAAAAACATAACACAACATCAACCTGTACATTGCAAAAAATCCAAGACAAAAATCCATAATGCTGCAGATCCAAAAATGGGGAGCACAAAATGGAGAAAAGAACTTCAAATGTTGGAGTTGCGAAAAGGACCTTGACAGATTCAGAGGTTTTTCTTTGGGATACAGCAACATAGAATTAACTTTTGAAAAAATCCAGTAGATTCAAAATGAGAAGACAACATCAACCAATAAATGATAAAATATGCAACAGAAGAGGGCAAAATGCTGCAGATCCAAAAATGGGGATGATAAAATAAACAAAAGTATAGCAGCTACTGTCGTTCAAAAATTTCCTCAAAAACTATATTTTTAGTTTTATTATTTAGTCTTGCTTTCTCAAATGTTGGAGGTGTCAAAAGAACCTTGATAGATTCAGAGGTCTTTGCTCGGGATAAAGCAACATACAATTGACTATGGAAAATACCGACTGTTGTAAATATAGGCCAACAAAATCTAATGTCTACCCCTTGGATTTAATGATTGTCATAGAAAAGCATACTCTGACAGGAAATTGAAACCTTTTAAATGGGATGGATGTTTTACTACCTTGGTCACAAATAATTGGTATTCGAGGAATGGAGACTTGTTTGCCCTTGAAAAAAGCCAAAAGCTATCTCAGCCCTAATGGTAGATTGGCACAGCTCACGAAAAATTAATCAAGTTCCGTTACACCGGCCCTCGGTTGGATTTAAATTACGTATGAGCATGATAGGACAATTTGGTTTCAATACTAATTTATGGGGTGGGAGACCTTTGGATTAAGTGCATTAAGAAAATCCTCATGGTCATTCTGATCATTTTCACTCAATGTTCTATCTGTACTAATATATAAAGTTGGGTTACCAGGAAAAGCATAAATCAAAAAGTTGTTTATGTTGTCAACAACTGCATTTGTTGTAGCCAAAACACACATTCCTATCATGTCAATTGGATTCAATACATACGCAACTAAATCAGTGAACACACATTGAATTAACCTGCAAACAGTTAAAGTAAGGTTAATACCACAATAAAAAGCTAATCAGTATATAGAAGAGTTGTGCGAAAAATGGAAAAATGTCTTACTTTTGGATGGATTGTTCTTTCCTAATATATGGGATAATAATGTGAGCTGTTAATTCGACCTCTTCATTGCAGTCAATATGTTCTATCCCTTCACCTATACGTAGTAAAAAAGAACAAAATTTGGGGTCATTCAATGCTCTCATATTTTGCTGAAGATTAACCTTTTCCAATTCTGGCCACAAACGGGAATATACAATGGATGCCTGAACCGTTACATCTCTTGATGCACCTGGTATGACATGTAAAGTTTGTCTAAAATCCCCTCCTAAAAGAACAACCTTACCACCAAATGTAGCATTAGAATCCATGATATCTTTTAGCAACATATCTAAAGCCTCCAAAGATTGTCGTTTTGCCATTTTAGCTTCATCCCAAAGAATCAACTTAGCCTCTATTATCAACTTTGCTAAACCACTTTGTTTGCTTAGCTGACAAATTCGTTGTCGGAAGTATCAAGCAGAAACTTTAAATGGGAATGCACAGTTCTTCCTCCAGGCAGCACAGAGGCAGCTACTCCAGAAGATGCAACAACCAATGCTATGTGGCCTTCTGATCTCAATGTTACAAGCAAGGCTCTGTAGAAAAAAGTTTTTCCTGTACCACCAGGTCCATCTATAAAGAAAGATTTTCCGTTATTGGCCATAAATTTTTGCATAATGTGATCATAGGCAAGCCTTTATTCAACATTCAATAGACCAGCCAACTGTAAATCTTGATCAGAAATTTTAATACTCCTCTCACTGAGTATTTCACGTGTTGAGACCTGATTGATTGATTCACCAACAATAACATCCATCAAACTTTAATGCCCAATATCCTTACCCATCTAAAGAAGAAAACCATTTATAATATCCAAAACCTTTCTATTTATGGAAGCTTTAGTGAGGTGGGGCTGCGCTGTTGATTTCTTCAGAAAATATGAACATAGTTCATGTCTAATTCTCAACCGTAATTATTTCGGATCATTTGGTGAGCAAAATATGAGCAAAACAGAAGAAAAAAAAAGAACTCAAATTTGATGGATTCTAGAATGAATAAGCTTATTGTAGGGCATCTTCAATATAACTATCAGAACTGAGTAAACCATATGCAATTATGTCTTCCATATAAGTGTTGTATTCAGTTCCTTTAACGGTCATCAAGTTTTCATAAGACATTGATGATCTAACATGAGACAGGAGAAGTCTTTAATAATAGTGTTCACCTTCTCTAGGGCTCACTGCAACCAGCCTACCGATAATGTTTCTGCACTTTCTCTTCGCCCAAATCTTTTTCAATGTCGACCACACAAAATGTTCTGAAAATTCTTTATACAAGAGTTTCAATTCCTTTGCATTGGGGTCATATTTATTCATTTTAAAGAAACACGTGAGCGTAGTTCTAGTAAGAAACTCATTTGCAGCAATCGACTCAAGGGCGGCATTCTTGTGAAATGTAATATATTGTTGACCTAGTAAGTTGACTTGAAGAGAATAAACAGCAAGCTTCATATGGTTTAACTTAAAACCATATATTGTCCAGGTTGCTTCAGACGGACCAATCCAACAGCAATCTTGATACAATTTTATTTCATCAACAATTGTATCATGTTGATCATCCTGTAATGCAAAGCCAACTCGGTCACTGCCTGTAAATATATACTTATGAACATACTTGATTAGGTGAAAAGTTGAGAAAATATCCACATTTATATGACAATCATATGTGGCATATAAGTATCTATTATAGCCAACAACCCAGTTATTTCCTAGAGCATGTTTTTTATGGTAACCGTCCTACCATCGTACTTACTCCTATATAATGGATAACCATCCTCTGCATGATATATTGACTGTCTAAATGGTTTAGGAAATCCAAATTTGCACTTACCATTCTTCATGCAAGGGCTTCTAAGATTCAATCTACCACATGGTCTGTGCATCATGTTTTTGTTGACAATACGAAAAAGATGTGGTTCCTTCTCTGGATCCGGTAGTTCAGCACAAACAATCCTATCGTAAGCATCTGGTGTCAAAGGCTTACAACCTGGTTTTAGGATTACTAACATGTGGCAATGAGGTAAGCCTCTTTTTTGGTACTCAATAACATACACCAAAGATTGCACAACACCAAAAATCTCCTTATCAACAATTTCATCTTTCAACTGATGAACTTTAGTGCAAAAAACTCTAGCAAGTAAATCTGGCCTATCATTTGCAGCCTCACCAAAGCAAAGGTTTTTTTGAATCTTTGGAAAATAAGGATTGCAAGTCATAGTTAGAGATATATCAGGTTTACCAATTTTTTGGACAATGGCCATGACATTAAGATACCTACGCCGCATATCTCTAGGACCGCCTATAAATGATGCTGGAAGCACAATCTGACGACCAAGTGCAGATCCTTCTATTAAACCACCATCCATACCATCCACAACACCCTGTGCCATTTTAGTTCGAAATTTCCCTTGTTTGTCCCTCAAAAATTCAAACCGGCTGGTTTCTATTTTGATATAAGCATAAAAAACAAACTGCTGCAACATACGTCCAACATGCAGAAACATTGATTCGTCATCTTGCCTCATTTACAATTTATAGCAATAGTATTCCCTTGCGGTGACTGCATCCTAGTTTTCCCCCATCCCTCACAACTGTAAAGAAAATAAAAGATAAATATGAAGCAATAAAAGTGGTAAAAAAACAAAAACAATCCACAACAATTGAATGTTAAAGGTCATTACACACTTTTGCTCTCGGAATCTATTAAAGATTCAGGACAATCAAAGACCAGCATTTTGGCTCTAGAATTTTGGCAAAGCATATGCCTCTTCCTAATTCTTTTAATGTTCAAATGCCAACCTGATTGGCCCCTCAAAAAAAATTAAAGGATATTGCATTAGATCATAGCATCCATAATAATGCTTTATTATAAATATTTTACTATCAGAGGTGTAGACCTGAACAGGTACAGTCCTCTCTGCATCTTCCTCAAAGGGCTCAACAAATATACTACCAACTTGTGATGCGGTTAGGATGTTATATCGTCTCCAATCAAGTTTTAGGTATGCACTTAGAACAATTTTTTTCATCTCGATACTATCGACATCTTTCAAATGCTTAAAAAATGACAATAGGGATTATCTCTCAATATATCCATCAACAGTTTCATCATTGGCTCATCAAACTTGTCAGCACAGCCAGACCCCATCCTCTTTTTTAACTCAAACTCGGTGTTATAAAAATAGAGCTAAATGCCAGCAGGTTCAACTCCATCAGGACCTTTCAAAGGTTTTAGGTAATGATACATTTGACCATGAACTTTGAAAGTATAAATGCCGCCTGCATTAGAAGTTAAGTTGTGATCGTAACCAGCACTCAAAGTTGTAAATGCTAGATTATTGTTGTAGGTCCGAACATTCTTCCTAAAATGAGCAGATTGCGGTGTTTGGTAAAGGAATAGTGCTCTTAATTGGTCAGGCATTGGAACAGATGACAAGAAAATTTCCCCCCCCCAGAACAATAAAAAATATTTGATTCTCCTTTAAATCTCTTTGACTTGCAATGAACACAATCAGCCACTACAGGTAATGTCTGAGCAGAGATTGGAATATCATTTCCCAAGGCAATTTATTTAAACTTTCTCTTTTTTCAATAAGCCTAATTGGAGGAATTTTTTTTGGAAACAACCAAGATTATACTTTCACATTTAGGCAGTGATAATAAAAAACAGCTGATATGTATGATTTAGCCTAAACACTTTAATCAACAATGTGATAACTACACTAAGAACCTAGGAGGTAACAACTATATATGTTCTAACAATGTTCAGATGTAGTTAATGTGGAATGACTTCCTTCAAAATTCTTTACTTTCTGATCATAATGAGGTTCTACATGTTAATGCATTCATTCCAAATATAAATACTGCAATCGATGGAATTTTTATTTATGGGCTGAGGAATAGAATTGTAAGAAAATATTAATGGTATCATTTCACGCAGATTTCTAACTCTAAAACTTCATCTATTGGTGATTGCAACATCATTATATCTGTTTCTAAATATAAAGGTCTGAGTACTCTTAATCTTGAGAGTATTTCTAACTTTACACAGTTTATTAATTCCAATGGCTGGGCAAAAATCAATATAGCAGGTAATATGTTTAGCTACACACATGGTAGACTTAGGAAACCAATTACAAAGAGATTAGATACAACCTTAGTTACCATAAGCTGGTCAGAAAAATTCCCATATCAATCTATACAGATCCTTAATAGACAATATTCAGACCATTGTCCACTCTTCCTTTAGGTAGCAAGAATACTCCCCCATAATCTCTAAACTAACAAGATTCATAAATACCTGGTTTTCGACACCTGAGTCTAAGACCTTATTAGGAATAACCGGACCATGCCCCTACACCAAAATGGAATGTCATAATTCTACCTGCAGCTCATTAGATCTAAGAAAGTTATTAAAATCTGGAATAAGGAATGATTTGGCCACATAGAAACCAACGTTATTAAGGCAAAAGATAATGTAAGACGATAAGAGATCAAGTTTGATAACCCTCATTCCCTTGAGGACTTGATCACACTAAATAGAGATAAGGCTCTTTACCTATAAGATCTTTAAAAGATAATAAAAATTTTGGGAAGAAAAATAGAGACTAACATAGTTGAAAAATGGAGATGATAATACAGAATTCACCCATATTCATTCCAGACAAGAGGCCAACACCCTGCTCTCTCCAACTGCACATTGATGTTGAATCTAGGGAAAAGTCACTTTAAAGTGCTCTAAATTCCTTATGTGTTAGACTATCTACACAGATCCGATTTTAGGTTACCAAGTCAACTCAAAGAAATACGGACTTCAACTGAAGATTAACATCAATCTCAAGAGACAAACATCATATCTTTCTAGTGAGTGCTGAAATCAGATCTCAGAATCGCGGCAAAAACTTATTCACAATTATTGGCATATAAGAGGTAGATGTAGTTAGTGACCAACATAGATTTTCTCAAATGATTCTTAGACAAGATGTGTAGCATATTTTCCCTTGAGTTTAAGACTCCGAATTTTCATCATATATTAAAGAGTATAATAAGGAGCACCTTCAAAGCAGCTACAATTCAGTCAGCGACTTAATTTCATCGTATATCAGCGTACCATTTTTTTCAAGCGACACATGTAACAGTAGAGTTTAGTATTAAGTTCAAAAGTTCCAAAACCTTCATAAGGATACAACATCCACTAAGAAATTGTTAATTCAGTAGTTCCGGTCAGTTTTTGCACATTAATTGCTACACAGCAGGCCAACCTCTCCCATGTTTAAAATATATGTTCGATAAAAACAATGTAACAGTAATAACAAACAAAGATAAACAGACCTTCAGAGGTATGAGGTAATTTTCCATCCTTCATATTATCGAGAGTTGTAGAATCCATGATTGGCACATGAGGATGAGAAGAAGAAGACTCTGCTTGCAAGAATGCATCAATGGACTGACGACCATCGAGAGATGTTTTAGTTTTCTTCTTTGAACCTGTATTCATGATCTTAGACCATTAAATTTAAATGGGTTATTATATAAAGAGATATATCAAGACAGTTTAAAATTCCACACACAAACCTGCCACTTGCTGTTGATGAACCGTTTAAGATGAACTTCTTAGTATTGCTTGTTCTCTTAAGCAAGCACATGATAATATTTTATTTAAATTGTTCTGTCGTTAGAATAAATTTACTTTCTTTGTTTTCTTTTTAATATTTTCTAACTACTGTTCATCATAGTTAATCTGAATGAGAGAATAATTTTTTAAACATATTTTAATATATATTATTACCCAATTTTTTTTAAAATCTGTGGGTTCAAATAAAAAAATACTTACCAAGAAGAACCTATCCTTACAATTTCATGAACAATATTTCAATAAACTATATTGCATTTATATGAAGAAATTAACTAGGTCCAGGATGGGCGTAAAACTATGCAACAGACCACGAACTAAGTTTTAGCAGCAGACTTTCTATTGATATTTTTGTGATTAGCTTATTAGTGTTTACTCTACTTCAGTGCTCACTCTACTAAAGTATTTAGTCTTCACTCTACTTGAATCAAAACATTTAAATCGAGATGCCTCCCTCAAGCTTCTTTTTCCCATCAAATAAAATAAAACTACATTAGCTGCAAATAGCAAATAATATCGTATCCTTCTGAAAGTAAGCATATCAAATAATATCAAATATGAGTGACATCATGTAAATTTCAATCATGATATAATTTTAACAAACACAAGATTAGTATGATAAAGCAATTAATGGGTACAAGTCCCTTAGTTGAGAGGACAAGTTGTTGCAAGCACACCCCAGTTAACAAGAATCCCGAAGGATTCAGCATATTAATTACTTAAATCAAAAGTTGAACACATAATAGTAACATAAACAGTATACAACCAAATAATATCAAATATCAGTGAACATCATATAAATTTAAATCACGATATAAGTTTATCAAACAAAAGATTAGCATGATCAAGTAATTCCTGGGTACAAGTCCCTTAGTTGAGAAGACGGGTTGGTGCAAGCACACCCCAGTTAGCAGGAATCCCGAAGGATTCAACATATTAATTACTTGAATCAAAATTTTAACACACGATAGCAACATAAATTGTTTATGAAATTAAATTAACTAAAATAATACCTTGAATAATTGGATTATTGAATATAGATTATTCTCGTCAGAAAAAAAATTAAAAGATCTAAACATATGCATCTTGCTTGGTAGCATACTCTTCAGGCTTCACATACGGAAAATAGAAATGTTGGGCGGTCAATGTACGTGGAAGAAAATGATTTAAATCATGATATAATTTTAACAAACATAAGATTAGTACGATCAAGTAATTCCTGGGTACAAGTCCCTTAGTTGAGAGGATAGGTTGGTGCAAGCACACCCCAGTTAGTAGGAATCCCGAAGGATTCGGCATATTAATTATTTAAATCAAAATTTGATGAGTACAATAATTTAAGGTGCAAATTTAGTGAAATTAGAGTGTGAGAATATGTAATCCACTCTGCTGGGAAAATAAAATTCCAGAAACAACAACAATTTAGCATAAATATTCAAAGCAGTTTAGTTTACCATAGCTATAAACTTAAAAGGAACACAATAGGTAAGTAGAAACTAAACTCTAGAGCGACCTCGTAGATTCTGAATCTGCGGGACACTAAAACCAAATGATTCAATAATCAAAATATCATCATGAGAAGATGATGATCTCAGCGCCTGTGCATCGTCACCATTGGCAGCACTAACTGAAAAGTCACCAGGGAGAAATATTTTTGCATTCTTCTTTGGACTTAATTTCTATGATCTTAGACCATTGAATTTAAATGGCTTCTTATAGAAAGAGAAGAATTTTAAAACTCTGAATTTGCACAGACAAACCTGCCACCCGCTGCTGATTGGCTGTTTGAGATGAACGTCTGAGCGCCATTTGTTCTCTTTTTCGCTTCAGCAATTTTTTGGTGAATAGGCATCTCAGCATAAGTCTTTCTTCTCTTTGAATTACAATCATTGTGAGAAGATGGAGCTCCTGAAACATGTAAAAAAACATAAATATGGAGAAACTTGTAACCTTAACTAATCAGCCCCACTGCTATGATTTGTGTTTATATGGAGCTGATACAACAATTTTGAATACACGGTACAAGGAATTTAACAAAGCAGCTCCTGGAAAAATTTTGCACTACCACACAGGATGCTCTATCTTGTTAACAAACAAATTTATACAGTACATGGTAACCTGCCTCACTTGTCACTAACTCCTGAAAGCATTTCTTTATTGTTTTAAAAAGCAAAACATCAGTAAAAATTAACCAAAAACATCTATCGCACTCAATTTTCAAACAAACTAAGGACATAAAAAGTTAAGCACCTAAAAGAAAAAACTAAAGTTACAGCTGTCGAAGCTAAGATTTTCTCACGTATTGGTTATTTTCTTTAAGCACATTATCTATTTTTCACCATATAATCCCAGTATAAAATGCATATAGCTATAACTCGCGGTTTCACTACAACTGCTATATATTTTATTGATCTATGCTTTACTGCTATACTTACATTAACCTCATACATTGTGTAATGCTATACTAAAACAGTTCTACACAGACACAAAACATCACCGTAGAGCAGATACAAAATCTGCATACAACTAATTAGTTCTACCAAGATGCATGTAGTAGAATAGGATGCAAATAACTGTGATCTCCAAGAAGCAAGACTATTTCTTTGTCTAATGCTACCAAAGGTACATAGTAATATAAGCTGGGTTCCAGAGAACTTGCATATTCCACAGTTCTCAGGTTCCAATACACATCAAGTCGTTCTTCATCGACTTTGAAGGATTTCAGCCCTTTCTTGGCCCAATTTTACCAGATTCCTAGGTCAATTTTCCAAGAAGATTGAGTTCCTTCAGAATGGCTTTTTACGAAGACGAAAAGATAGTGGCCTATTAGAGTTTTCGACCAAGTTACACCGACGTCACCGACATGGGCTGTGATTTATATGTGTTCATATGTAGCTCCTAAATTGTGATGGGATTCTTAAAATCCCCGTATGAAGATTTTTTTAACCAATGCAAGATCAAACAACAGGAGATCGATACCTCCTGGGGTAATTTGCCAAGAAAAGATGAGGTTTTTGCCCTTTAATTCATTGTTTATGGTTGCAAATAAATGAGATCTTTTCTTTCTTCTAAGTTTTTAAGAATCAATCAAATCGCAGAAGATCAAATGGCTAAATGTAGCAAAGTCTTAAAGCAGTCTTCTCTGTTCAAATTCCTCATATTTGGATTAATTTTTCTACCCAAAGTCCTAAACTAATATGTCCCACTAAAAGTCAATCTCAACAAAAAAATTCATTCTTTAAATCTTGTTATTAATAGACAAAAAACAAAAATGCTTACAAAAAAATCTAAACGATTATATCACACCAACGAAGACCATTTTTCCTGAAAATCTTACTGGTCAAGGTAAGATCATGAAAAGACAACTAAACCCCCATGGTGACACAAAATGGATTGAAGGATTTTTTTACACTTTACTGGGAGATATTATGAATATGATATAATTACAACCTAAAAATGTGGTCGTCTTTCGAGAAGCAAATTACTGGAACATAAACAATAAAGTCATGTTGCAATAAAGTCATGGTCACAGACAATACTCACTGGAAGACAAACAATTTCAAACCAAGATGACCAGCAATAAGCAAGATATATAAACCTCATTCTAGTGTTTGTTTTTTTCAGTATTATATTTAGTTTTATCCTAAGCAAATAACGGTAAAATTTTGCAGGAAAATAGATTCAAACACCAGCCAAAGATATTCTACAACATGAATCATACACAACACTGTGCTCATAATCTAATTTCAATGCAAGTCCGTGTATTTCACATAAAATGATGAGAATGTGCAACTTTATTTGTTAATTAACAATAACAAAGGACAAACAGTGGAAGTCCAATTTCAGAACCGAAGAGGCAAACTACCACCAACATCAATCAGCATGTTACCAGACTTTACAAAAATAGCCTTCAACACAGCCAAGGTAAGCTCTAGATTATACCTCTAAACGACATAAGAGTATCCTAGGAGAAACAATGGCAGGCAAGAAGTGCTAATTGAACAAACTTATGCAGTGCAATGTCATTGCTTATTTCTTGCCTGCAGCAAAAACTTAACCTTGATCCAAATAAATAGCGAAAAAACAATCTTCAGCATACAGAGAAGGTAATAAAATAGGTCAATGCTCCATTCAACAACAAATCAACTCTACCAGTCATGAAATTTAACTAAACATACATATGGAGTGAATTCAAAGAGGTCATTTTGATTTTTGAGGATACGCCACTGAGGTCTCACTGATTATTAGAGCACATGAATTTAAACAAAAGACAATCCTGATCATCTTTGATACATTGTTATGTAACAACTATTCTCTCTATACAAAACCTTGTGGTCATACATTGATATCATTAGCATGCAAAGTCTTGTTTGGGTTCATAATATCTTTGATACGGTCTTATTTCCGTTATCCATCCTACTAACACCATCTAACTTATGTTTTGCACATGGATTGATGGAGAAGTAAGTGTACAGAGCAATAGAGAGAATATCAGAAAAAAGGTAATATAAATGAGTGAACGAAAATCACTTGCAGAAAGAGGAAATGTGAAATTGGAAATTATTAGTGAGATATCCAACAAAGGTAATACGTGTGATGAATCTAAAGATATTAGTGGGACAGAGAAGTACAATATGAACAACACTGCCTTCAGACAGCTCTAACGTCACTTACTTTGGACCTCTACATAAAAAAATCCAGAATCTTCACATAAATTGTTTGGCACACCTAAAACAATGTATTTCAACTATCAAGTCAGCAAACATTTGAGTAATAATCTAATCTCAAAACTTCATCACGATTAAGAGCGGGAAACAGATTATCAAATTCATTCATGGCAAGGGAAACATTCAATTATCATCAATAAAAAAATTGGCAGAATCTTAAATGATGCATTCAGCCCTATCATGATGTAATAGATAAAATTTCTGCATTGACAATGTCAATTCATCAGAGGCTCAAGACACAAAGCACCATAACAGGAAAGCCAGACTAACATGTTGAATGGAAATATTTTAGCTCTAGAAATATTATAGTTTCTGTTTTGAAACTCCATTACAGGCAGAAATAATGAGCCCAAATAAACTGATGTAAGAATAGGAAAATACTGTATTCAAATCAAAGAAACTATATTCTCTGTAATTAAACCTCTTTCTATGCCTCTTCAGAAGAAGACTAAACAAACAGACAACTTCATGACTCATGTCAATAACAAACTATTATTTTATTTGACAAATTTAACACATCAACCCATGTTAAAAGAGAATGGTCAAATATGGTATAATTTTTTACTCAACATTATGATCCTAACAACATTTCTCATCTACTCAACATTTCTCATCTACTCAACATTACTCGAAGAGTGATCTTACTGGTGCTGATGGGTAATTTTTTCACATTTTCCCTACTTTGTTGCTTATATTAAAGGCAGAAACTCACTCTCTAAACTGTCAACTCAGACATGAAAATATATAAACTTCAAAACTTGTCACTATAGTCAAACCTGTTTTACTTGCACCAATTAAAACAGGTAACATGATACTAACAAATAGCTACTATATAGAATCTGCAGCACTGCAGCTAACACTTTTACCTCCACAACTAACACTTTTACCTCTCAACAAAGAGAGAGAGAGAGAGAGAGAGAGAGACAAACACAAAAACCAGCAAAAAATGAAGAAAAAGAGAAGTCAAACAAAGGTAACCATTTCACTCAATTGAACATACTCATGCTTAGATCATCATGTGAAGGCCATAAGTCTGTTGAATTATGAATACACAGAACCTTAACCTCAAAGTTCTAATCTGAAATGTTAGAAACATCCATAATTATACTTTCACATTTAGCCAGTGATAAGAAAATACAGCTGCTATGTAACATTGAGCCTACACACTTCAATCACCAATGTGATAACTACACTAAGCAGCTATTCAGATCATAATAATGATTATATATGTGTTGACAGTGTTTGCATGGAATTCATCCATAGGTAAGTTAAGGGAGAAAATTTTCCAGGTTCCATTATTTCTAAAATGACGAAGAGGTAGAGAACGAAGCTCGAAGATTCTACAAAGACTTCCTCTCTGATCCACATCTAGAAAAAATTCCACAGAAACTCACTCTCTAAACTGTCTACTCAGACATGAAAACATATAAACTTCAAGACTTGTCACTATATTCAAATCTGTTTTACTTTTACCAACTAAAACGGGCAACATGATACTAACATATAGCTGCTATATAGAAACTGCAGCACTGGAGAAATAGGAATGAAACACACAACTGTAAAATTCTCACAACCACGGCAACCCTATAAATAAAAATCCCCTGATCAACCATCTAACATATATAGGTTGTTTAAAAATCTAGCTTGACTGTACAACACGCTCAAAATTAAAGTATATGGAAAAGATGATATTAATATAGGAGCAAATGAGTACTCAATTTTTAGCCACTCCACAACTAACCATTTTACCTCTCAACAAAGAGAGAGGCAAACACAAAAAAAAAGCAAAAAAAGAAGTAAAACAAAAGTAACTTTTTCACTCAATCGAACACATTCATGCTCTGATCATCAGTTCCAGGCCATAAGTCTATTGAATTATGAATACACAGAACCTTAACCTTAAAGTTCTAATCTGAAATGTTAGAAACATCCATAATTATACTTTCGCATTTAGTCACTGATAAGAAACTACAGCCGCTATGTAACATTGAGCCTATACCCTTCGATGAACAATGTGATAACTACACTAAGCAGCTATTCAGATTATAATAACGATTATATATTTGCTGACAATGTCCATACGGAATTCATCCATAAGTAAGTTAAGGGTGAAAATTTTCCAGGCTGCATTTTTTCTAAAATGATGAAGAGGCAGAGAACGAAGGTAAAAGATTCTACAAAGATTTCATCTCTTATCCACATCTGGGAAAAATTCCAATCAACATGAGAAAACATACCAATATCATTTGCCATCCGGCCCTAGGTTAACTCAAACGAGTGCTTTAACGTAGCCTGCTCTCTCCTCCACCGCAACAATCCTTCCCTTGCTTCATTTGATAACTCAGCATAAGTCTTTCTCCTCTTAGCACTTCTACGCGAGCAATGATCAGGGTCCATCGAAATTCTTGTTAGCGCATGTGAACAAAGGGAAAAAATAACACCATCAATAAGGATACTGGGCATTTGGGAATTGACAGTGAGGAAATTCTCAACTGAAACCAGGATAGGTAGAACAGAAACAGAGAAATTTAGATTTCTCCTGGAAAGGTGAACTCAAATACCGGCTAGAAAGTGAGGGAACCGACGACAGAAACAGTGGCAAGGTCATCACATAAGGACGACATCGTTTTGCGCTGCCACCACGGATGCAAGGATGGAGACACCTGGCGCAGGGGAAGGCATAGATGATGACACAGAAGCAAGACCCTTTATCCAATTTTGGTGGAAACACCGGCAACTGGGAAAGAACTCACAAAACGCAGATGGAGAAAAGAGCAAAAGACAAAACAAATGAAGGACGCAAAATGACAAAACAACCCCTGCCTACCATTGTGTCAACCATTTGAGTGGGAGGATTTCTTTTCAAGTTATACCAGAGATGAAATATCATTGATTTGAGAATAAGAGATGTTTTTGTTTCGTTATAAAATATGAGGGTTTGAAATACACTTCTTGAAATATTTTGTAGACGAGAGGCACTTCTTTGTAAGGGAGAGGTAAATTCAATTGCAATTATGATAAAATAAGTCAATCTGATGACTAAATTAACTTATTCTTCTAGATATTTTTCTAGTATAGCTCAACCTTAAGATGCATTGTACTCAATATATTGCTGATCATTTAATGAAATCTATGATCGAAAATTTACTCTTTCATGGTATCAGAGCATTATCAGTATCCTGTGTACTTCTTCCTATTTTTTAAATTTTCTTTCTCTTCTAAATTAAATTATGTCGCCGGCTCCGGTCAGATTCCGGTGGCTTCTCAACACCTTTTTAATACCAGTGACCCCTAGTGTAGAAAATAAGGGTAATAATGTCTGTTTATATTCATGCTCTGGGTTACATTATATAGAAGTACAAAAGACCAAAACTCAACTAGAAAAGGAATTGTAAACAAATTACAATTACTCCTCCTCAAGTTGGAGCATGGGGATCAGAAATGCCCAACTTGCCAAGCAATGAATGAAACTGATTTCCCTCAAGAGCCTTTGCAAACAAATCTGCGAGTTGATCAGTCGTGCAAATATGATGAGTAACAATAGTGTCAGACTGTACAAGATCATGAACGAAATGACAATCAACTTCAATATGCTTCGTATGTTCATGGAACACCAAATTAGCCGCAATGTGGAGAGTAGATTGACAGTCACAAAACAGTCGCATAGGAGAAGAATGCACAACACCCAAGTCCCGAAGCAAAGACTTAAGCCATAACAACTCAC
>JAULKM010127698.1:0-19921 GCA_032355605.1 Rubia tinctorum | reverse complement strand
CCACAACCACATAAAGCATTTGCTCCAAGCTCTCAAACACCTGAGCAGATACCCAAGTACAACTTAATCCATCAATAGAATTCAAAACATATAATTAGGAAAATTTTGTAAGCGCAACTGAATCTTGACATATATATTACAAATGATAAACAGGACCAAGAAATTAACAAGAATGGACACAGTAATATCTCCAATATAAGTGGAAGAATGTACAAATAAACACCACTAAGGAGAAATATGATATTCGTGACCATAAAAAGCTTTCACCAAGTAAGATCCACCATAACTAAGTCTTTAACCAGCCACGGACAAAATTCAACTGAAGCAATGGCAAGCTTAACTTCACAAACCAAAACAGTAAATCAACATTGTCTACAGAAAGCCTAAACCTACCATTTGATTACATAGCCAAAGAAAATCAGCTAGTTTCACTAAAATTTTCAACTTTCTTACGATTTCAGATAAAGTAGAACATACTAGGATGTTCAAAAGCAAGTATACGCCTACAACCTTGATACATAGCAGGCAACCCAACCACAGAGTTGACACAACGGAGAAAACCACAAAACAAAGCTCCAAAACATCACATTAAAACACATAGAACATATTGCAATCCACCAAGAACTCAAAATCAGTTACCTCCGTAATACGGTGGCATGCCCTGATACATCCCACCAGGCGGAACCCTGGGCCCTGTTCCTGGCTGATTTGGCTGTGAAGGATAACCTGATGACAGCCCATAGTTTCCACCATCAGGGAACCCTCCAGGAGCCTGCGCACCCATGGAACTCGGGGGCATCCTATACATATTCGGACCGCCAGCACCATATTCTCCAACACCACCCCCACCGCCACCGTAGTGCTGGCCATAGCTTCCCTGCCCATAACCACCATGTCCACCAACACCAGAACTCAATTGTGGAGGCTGAATCATCCCCTGCTGAGTCTGGGGAGGCTGATGCTGCTGCACTCCCGGCCCCGAGTATCCATAACCACCTCCACCATATCCCCCTCCTCCGTAACCACCATCACCCTGCATACCTCCTGGACCCACATTCGGCATTCCCGCGGGACCTGCATTCTGGGGCTGCTGCTTCATCTTCTTATTATCAGTAGCCAACTTACAAACAACCTGGTGTCCATCAATCGTCTTCATGGGATCAACAAGCGAGTTCCTAGCACCTTCTTCTGTCTTATAAACAAAAAAAGCAAACCCTTTCGCCTTCCCTGCCTGCTTATCAAACCCTAGCGGCCCCTCCTCGATATCACCGTACATAGAGAAGTGACTCAGCAGCCTCTCGGAAGTAATTTCAAACGGAATGTTCCCCACATAAATTTTCCTGGTTGCGACTTCGGTAGACTGTGAATTCCCCGAATTTCCCGCTGCAGCAAGCTGTGTAACGGTAATCCTCCCATCGATCTTCTTGTTCGGCTCCTTCAAGGCCAAGATCGCACCGTCAATGTGCTTGAACGTCACGAACCCGTACCCCTTAGACTTCCCCGTGGTCTTGTCATTGATGACAATGGCTTCCTCGAGCTCACCGTACGCGGAGAACACCGACCGGAGCTTCTCCGTGTTCGTCTCCCAGCCGAGGCCACGGACGAAGAGCTTCCGCTGCGACGGGTCAGAGTCAGCGACAGAGCGCACGGCTTCAAGGACGTCGGGGTGGCGGAGGATGGCGGCGCGGAGGATTGGAAGTAGCTGCTCTTTAGTGAACGGGTCGAGGATCTTGGCGATGTCTTCCGGACTGAGGAGGCCGGGGAACTGCGGCGGGAGGGTGGAATTGGGGTCGCCGGAGATGGCAAGAGACGGAGGCGTGGAGTATGCGCCGCCGTTCTCGTCGGCTTTGCGTTTCTTAGAGAGATCCAGGGGATTCATGGTGGTGTGTTAAAAAGCTTAAAACCCTAGGTGTAAACCCTCAAAAGAAACGGAGGGGAGCAAATATGTGATAAGACCTATTGTGAACACTGAACAGGTGCGGTTTCAGGAGTATTTATAGTCATGCTCAATGCTCGGGGCACTGTTGGGCTTGGACCTTTTGGGCTTGGACCTTGTGGGCTTGGTCACCAATTTTAGGAAATTTCTATACTTCTTTGCCCCAGTATAATTCCCACAAACTGCATACTTTCCGAATTTGTAAATACTACCTCCATTTTTTAAACAATGATTTTGTTTGGCTATAAAAATTTTCAAGGCATGCTTAACCCTCAATAACTTTAATTTCATACAATAACGGACATCGTGTGAGATGTTTTTGAATTATCTGTAACGTGTAGTTTCTAGAAAGTAAAATACATGTAGTTTGTTATTGTATGGAATTAAAGTTATCGATGATCAAACATACCTTGAAAAAATTTTTAAAATGGGTCACTGTTAAAAGACCAAAGAAAGTATTAAATTATGATAGTAGAAAGACAATATTATTACTATTTTGAATTAAAATTTACAAATCCTCTCTCATTTTGGACTCTAATGGCCCAAATAAACAGAAACCCTGAATCTAATTTTATCCACTCTATCACTCAGTCCCAACAAAATCCCAAAGCTCCAAAATCAGTGCTTTCCACGGCCACCTGTTCCACCATAGCCAGAGCGCTATCCACCAATTTCTAATATGCCACCCATAACCACAATCATCCACTTAATTCCACATCCACCACCGCCGTTGTTAACCGATATGTTAAATTGACGGGAAGATGCGGCGAAGAAGAGGTGCGATGATAGGAGTGACGATGACGAGGAATACGGAGATGACAATGACAAGGAATACGAGATGACGGTCTCAACTATGGGGACGATAAGAAGGACTGCGAGAACGACGATGAGGACTAAGGGTCAACTACGGGGGTTGCAAATTTTAGTGATGATTTTTAATGGGTAAAATGGGTTATTTAGGATTAATTTATTTGTAACTTTTTGTTCGATGTTATAAATTAAAGAATCAATTGAGTTGTTGGTAGGGGGGTTTGTGGTGTTGGGATACTGCATGGCTGGTGGTGGGTGGGGGAGGTTGTTGTTGGGGAGATGGTAGAAGGGCAAAGAAGTCATTTTGCAGGGTTTGGAATTCTGGGCCTCTCTCTGCAGTTTATATTGTGACAGAGGGAGTAATAAAATTATGCTTGTATTATCCCGAATTTCTTACTATTTAATAATATGAACTCAATTCGTATATCATGTCCCAGGGACACAATATTTACTATATCCCTAGCAACAATAGTATAAATAAGAAAGTTATCTATTGTCCACATTTTAAGGAGTTAATTTAAGAATGTTTATCACTAATTATTTGAATGGAAATAGCATACCCAAGGGATACAATGAGCATCGTACCCCTAGGATACGGTATAATTTGCCATATGAACTTGAGTTTTTTAAGGTGACGAAATAATTTCAAGTTGGCCTGATTTTACTGTAAGTGCCAGTTAAAATCAGCTAATAGTAAACTGACCAAAAAGTCCTTATGTTTAACTTGGTAAAAAAAAGTGATGATGCAATTCTAAGTCCTATATGTGATAATACATCCGTGATTCGAAAGTGTCAAAATACCCTCAAGTTGAGTTGAACTCGCAATCAACGTCGATCAATGACCTTAAAGGCCTCAAATTTAATCCATTAATTTTTATGATTTTTTTGGAAAATGATCGTCATTTATCTTTTGAATATTTTCATCAGAACACTTACTGGTTGTCAATTCAATATAAGTGGGGTTAGGTTTTCCACCAGTTGAAAAACTTGGAGAAGGAAAGCTCAATAAAGCATGAGATATGATTTATTGTATGAAGCAAAAAAGGAGAGCTCATACGGAACCAACATAACATAAACGTCACATTAAGTATGAGGCATCAGAATCTCCACCTACCAAGGGGGAAATACCATCAACAATAACAAACACACATACACAACCGTGATGGAAATATTCACACCGTAATATTGTATCAAATCCGAGAGATATAATAATTAAGCATCAATATAATTCATTACAATTTCGACCCAATACAAACAAAAATCACCATTTAATGTTGAACCATTATGATCAAAATATTCAATCCTTATAAACATGGAAAAAATCTTTCTAAAACCACTAATACCAAACAATTCAATCATTTTTCACTTGACCTTCACACTCTTTTAAATTAGATCAAACTTTCATCGTCCACGGCAACATGAGCTTGACATAACCTTGAGATATCAATCGAAGGTAGTTAAGAAGACTTTTTTTTCTTGTCAATAATTTCTTCACTATATTTTGTATGTGTTCACCAATGTCTTTTTTGAATTTCAAGATCACCTTTTCCAAGGCTAAAAACGTAGGTAAATAACAATAAGAGATCGCATTCAGGTAGTTTCAGTGGAGGTTTGCCCTCACCTGCCCCCTATGGGCGCGGGGATGAAGGTAGTTTTAATGGGTATAGGACGGTGATGGGGATGAAAATGGTACCCACTATGGATAGTGGGTTGGGTGTGGTCCGTGTGGATATTGAATCACATCCCCCCCAACTGCTTCTACCCCACTAAACCCGCTACATAGCCGCTAATTCAATACTCACCCCGTCCTCCTATTATTGGCATGTTATATTTTTGTTTGTCCCACAAGTATTGACATACTTTGAAAATTACCTAAAATGGCAAAGAACCTATTGTTAAATTCCCACAATGTTTTCTTTAATTTTAACAACTTTAAGAATGGACGTACTACTTTCTCAAAATATCCCTATTTTTCTACCATTATTCTTTGCCACATTAGCTCTTCTTAAACTTTGGTCCAAAAGCAAACATGCCAATAATGGTGGGATGGAGAGAGTATATAAATAAAATATTCCCTCCGTCCCAAGATTATTGGTCTATTTACTTTTTCAAAATTAAACTTGGTAAAATTTAACGCTAAATATAAATTAATATATGCATAATAAAAATAGAGTAAAGTGCTAAAATAACCCTACCTTTAGGCTGAAAGTGCCAATATAACCCTGCAAAATGTGAAAGTGTCAAAATAACCCTAACTTTATGATGTATGTTTCAATCTAACCCTGGAAGCCATTGACTCCAATAGTCAACATCGAAATTGGCTGAATTTTAAGGAAATGATGAATTTACTCTCGCATTTAAAAAAAGAAAAAAGAAAAAAATGGAAAAGACTCTTATTTCTTTATTTTTTAATTCAGGGGTAAATTCATCATTTCCTTAAAATCCAGCCAATTCCGATGTTGACTATTGAAGTCAATGGCTTCCAGGGTTAGATTGGCACATACATCATAAAGTTAGGGTTATTTTGACACTTTCTCGTTTTGCAGAGTTATATTGGCACTTTCAGTCTAAAGGTAGGGTTCGAAAAACATTTAACCCATAAAAATATCATGCGAGATATTGTTAGATTCATATTAACATCTATTTTCTTAATATCAATTTTGTATGCAAAAATGTTATATGTAGCTAGAGATATTGACGGTCAAACATGATCATTGAATACCGTGAAAAAGTAAATAGGCCAATAATTATGGGACGAAGGGAGTATTATTTATCCACCATTGACCATATCTTACTAATAAATTTTCATATAAGTACTTATTCAATTTTCAATATTAATGGTAGTATAATGAAGTGGATTTTTGGTGTGTATGAAGATCTATGTGGATGGGTTTGAAGTGGGCATGAAGACTCAAGTGGTTGACTGGGTGGGGATTTATTTTATATAATACCCGATGGGGGTGGAGATGAATTTTAATATTGTACACACTATGCCTATGTGGCAAAGGATGAATATGAATTTTTTGTGGATATAAATATAGAAGAACTATAATCTACAACCACTTTGCCCCCAATGTCATCCTAATAACAACTACTGAGTTAAAATTAAAAAGACAAAAACAAAAAAAAAAACTCTAGAATCACAATATAAAAATATGAAAAAAAAAGAAATTGAAACATTAACAAAGAAAACTTAAGCATCAACATAAATATTAAAAATATCAAATCTACCAAAAACTAATGAGAGTAACACAATACAATTAGTAGCATCTATACTCTACGGTAAAAATTGGAAAGAACAATAAAACTCAAAAAATGATGAGACAATATGATATGGATGCCTGAATATGCATAAACACCAACAAAAATGATATGTAAAGATAAACCACAAAGACTAAATTTTTTTTTTATCCTCAACATATATTGAAATACCATATTTTGGTCTCCAATGCCAATACCGCGCATATTCAGTAACCAACAAATACAAAATAATTTGTTTAGTCCCCAAATGTGATTTTCAGGTAAACCGAAATTATTTTCCGATATAGCCAGGGGTATTTTTGTAATTTTACTGTTTTAGCCTTATTTTGTTGTTTTACCCTTACTGTTTTACCCTTATTTTCCCCGCCGACACCTCCCTCGTCGGCTACCTCTTGCGTCGACACCTCCCACGCTGACACCTCTTCGTCGAGCTCCAAATCGAACGGCAGAATTTGAGCTCCAAATCAAGTGGCTAAAGATGACGTTGGGCACCTCATAAACCCTAGCTCTCCATCGGAGCACTGGCCTTCTCAAACGTGTCAAAATATTTCTTCTCGTAGTGGTTTAAGACTAGCAAAAAGCATGTCGAAACGTCGTGGTTCAGGTCATCTTTGCCGAGGAAGAAGAAGTTCTGGTTTGCATGCTGGATTTTCAGGCCGTCATAGCCGGCGAAGGAGGTGTCAGTGTAGAGGTGAATTAGAAAGAGGTGTGCGTGAACCGCAGACATCGTCCCCAAAGTGTTGTGCATGAATCACACACGTAAAATTTTGCGACTACATCTCTGGTTCCCGGTGTTCGCAGAGGAGGTGATGACATCTCAAATCTACGACATCGTCTCTGGTTCGTTTTTTGTTTTTAGCCTATAGCCCAAACCTGGAGACGTCGGATATCTTGAAAACCGACATCATCGCTCCTAGATCATGAAACCTGATGCCACCCCCAACTCTTCCACCTTGCCCCGGAGAACGAGACGATGACGTTTCGAATTTGAGAGACCACTTCGCCCACTCCACCATCGCGATGAGTTGACGCCAGCTAGCTTCGGCTAATAATTTCTGTCCCCAGGTGGAATTTCACCGGAGCTAACGAGCTGACGCCACCCTATTTTTTTCTTGGGGGCAAAATCCTGACTTAACATTGCCTGAAAACCACCCGGAATCTAGTTTTGGGAACCAAACAAATCGTTTTGTATTTGTTGGTTGCTGAATATAAGCGGCATTGACAATGGGGACTAAAAGATGGTATTTCAATATATGTTAGGGACAAAAATAATAATTTAGTCAATCGGAAAAATGCATAAACATCAACAAAGCAGGTAATGGACTAAAAAACATCAAGTGAAATGTACGTTATGTTATTGAATACTATAAAATAACTTAAAACTACTATGAAACCACTAAACCTCTTCTCAACAGTTGCAATTTAAAAGAATAATTAATTTCATCAAACTACTTGTAAGCATCAATTAGCATAAACACCAATAGCACTGATCTATACACACACATAAAAATTAACTAAAATATACAAAATATCATACGCAAAAGTTTAAACTGTAGAAAACCCAAAAAACTCAAATAAAATTATTTTCCATCTTCGACAACAGTAACTACAGAAATACTACACATCAATAATTACAACTCACAATGACAAAATTCAGACCAACTCACAATGACAAAATTCAAATCTATAGTGATAGGGAGAAAACATGTAGAACAAACCAACTATTTTACGATGAAATCGATGCTTCAACTTCGATCACATCAAAGAAAATATGGATTTCAATGACACCGAACTCAATTTTGTTGAAGAAATATCATAAAAACCTTCAGAAACTGAAGAATTCGTAATCTAAATTACATAAAGTATTAAATTAGGACAAAACTAACTAAAAATGAAAAATTTGCAATAACTTACACGTGAGATTTATAAATGAACAAAATCAACTATAATCGACTGCAACTAAGCAGATCATCAGAAGCCAAACCAGGAGAAACAAATCGTGGAAAAAATAAATAGAGAAAGGTGAAGTAAAATATTAAAAGTTGTGTAAAAAACATGGGAGTTAGAAAAAGAACCTAGTAATTATATGTAATCTCTTTGTCCATTTAATTGTGGCACTTTTTCTTTTTGGTACAAAGCTTTAGGATGCTAATTATGCAGTGCAAATTGATTAGAAAGTTGAAAAGTGAAATGAATGGTTAATATAACTTTAAAGTATACCATAATCGGAATGTATCAAAATAAAATGAACTTCTTAAAAAGGTAAGTGTGCTAATAAAAACTTAACGAATGGAGTACACAAAGCCTTGTTTTAGGAAGGCTGAAATTTAGACAGAGATCATTATGCAATTATTATATATTCTAATTGGGATGAGATTTTTTTTATAAAAATGCTCAAACAAATGAAGGGCTTCCTATAATAACTTCGGTCCATATATAACATAACTTTGAAATTTAATTTCATTTTTCCCTTCTTCCTTATCTTCTCCTCCCTGATCTCGCTGGAAGCCTCTGGATTTTTGCAATTTATATCTGCCTCCATCGCAGGTCCACCTCTCTTCCCTCCAATGATGAGTGGTGATTCTGAACACGAGTCCAATCACCAGCCCGACAATGCATATGTACAAACCTCCTCTCTCTTTTTATTTATTAAGTTATATGTTTTATTTCAACCGAAAGGACCCCACCTGCATGGATTTGTGTTTTAATTTGTTCAGAATTGGTAACCTGGCCTCAATCCCCAATATTTAGGTCATGTTTATGGTTATGAGCTTGAGCGAGTAATTTTTTATGTGTATAATGATGCTTTTTGAGTGTGTTATGTTGCAATTGTTGGATTGATTGGACCTCCAGTCACCCAGATCTGTGGGCGATACAGGCGCAATGGTGAGTGTGTTGCTGGATACTAGAAGCATTGATTCATTTATTGATCCTGATATCATGTATTAGGTTGGATTAAGACAGGTTCCTTCTAGGCCAATTGTTGTTACTGTTGCTGATGGATCACAAACCAGAGGGTCTACATATGTTCAAAAATATGGTTGCGTTCAAGCGTACCAATTTCCTCTTGTGTGAAGCGTGACGTTTCGACATAAGAAGAAGGATTTGTACTGGAAGTCACTGCATCGAAAACCCTAGAATGTGAAACCAAAAACTTATCATAGGAAACATGATTCGTAATGGGATAAGTAGTACCTAAGGATAGTGACGAAGATAAAAAAGGTGAAGCAACAGTGTGTGTGTGGGGGGGTGTTGTTCTTGGAGATGGCTAATTGTCTTGAAGATGAGTAGGCGGACAATGAACACCGAGCTCTACCAAGTAGAACCGGGCGTGAGCTCCAACTCAGATTCATAAACTCTCTCGTTAGAGGTAGCAGAAACCGACGGCTCAACCTCAAATAAGGACGAGCTTGAGAGCTCGACAAGAGGCGCGACATGCAATTCAGTGGTGGGTAAGACGACTGAATCGAGAATGACAAGGTCGTCAGGCGGCGGAAACTTCGGCGAGAAGACGGGAACAATGTGTGGTGACTAAGGAGAAGGCTGATTGGGATGCAGTTGACAACGTCGATCGGTGGTCGGTGAGGCTGGAGCTGACGGTTTGATGACGACAGAGGTGTCAATGGAGGGCAGCACGGTGACCGGTGGATTGGTGGAGATGCTGACTTCGGTGATGATATCTTGCAGTATAAGAAATGTATCATCAGATTACTGAAACACGGGTTTAGCTCGGAGCTCGGGATCAGAATTAGAAATTTGAGCATAAGGGAATTGATTTTAAAAAAACAACATCACGACTATCAAATAAATACTGAGAGTCAAGATCATAAACAAGTCATGCCTTCTTTCCAGCAAAGTAACCTAGAAACATGCATCAACGACTCCGAGATGCAAATTTATCACGACGACGAGGCACTTGATAAGCAAAGCATAGACAGCCAAAAACCCAGAAAAGAGCAAATTTTGGTTCTCGTTTGGGTAGCAACTAGTAAGAAGTATTCCCATCTAGCAGAGGTGTAGGAGTACAGTTAATCAAGTATGCCACAGTCAAGACACATTCTTCCCAAAAAATAATATGTAGATGAGCTTGAAAACGAAGAGCACGAGCAAAATTTAGAAGATGTCAATGCTTACGTTCAACATGACCATTCTCCCGAGGCGTACCAACAGAAGAAGTCTCAAATAAAATTCATGTTTCAGCAAAGTAAGACCATAGTGGTAAAAAAATCGGTGTCATTATCTGCTCGAACCCTGCAGATGTGGGCCAAAACTTTCTCAAAATGAGAGGAAAAAATGCTTGAATTTGGCAGTAACCTCTAATTTTGATGCAAGTAAATGAACCCAAATGGCCCGAGAGTAGTCATAAACTATGGTTAAAATATAAAAAGCTCCACTCATGGAGGGGGAATTATAAGGTCCCCAAACAACACAATGAACCAACTCAAAAGAACGAGTAGTTTTAGTCAAACTTAATCGAAAACTACTTCTAAATTGTTTTGCTCGATGCTAGATTGAGCAGGGAGCAATGTTATTAGATTCCAAATGACTATGTTTAATAAAAGAAACCAAAAACAACACCGAAGTGGAAGGATGACCAAACCGCTGATGCCTTAGACTAGCAGAAATAAAGGACCTGGAGACGGCATAGCCTATTGGTGTGCGTACTGGAGAGGAAAATTCTTCAAAGGTGCTCATCCAAAATCTCCATCCAACTGTTTATCCATGCCAATCACTGTCCTCGAGCTGACGTCTTGTAATATGCATATATTTTCGGCAAACACAACTAGACAATTAAAGGTAGCAAGTAACGTAGCACAAGATAATAAGTAGCAACGCAATTCTGGGATAAACAAAACATGTGGCAGAATAATATTCTCATGGGGCAAAGTGCCTTGGTAAACAATAGTTGATATGGTTCCATCAGAAAGAATACCATCAAAAGATTCAACATGGATAATATCATGAAGAAACTCTTTGTCACCAGTTATATGATAAGAAGCATCAGAATCAATGGTCCAGGGCAAAGAAGATTTTGTTTGCTTTATACCCCTCAAATGATGCCACTCGATTAAACTACACAACTGCAGGCATCCTGCTATGGCATCGGTAACCCGGTACATAGGCACCGGTTATTCGACCCCCTGTGGTACCAGTGCCTAAGTATGGGGTGCTGAAATATAGTTACAAAGGCACTGATGCACATAACCGCCGGTGGAAATACATACCCAGCGCCGGTTATTAATACTGGTGCTGAATTTACAGTAGCGATGCTTGTCCCCTATACTCAGCACTGGTAACATTCTACCATTGCCTAAGTAACCAATCATAATACCAGTGCTAATTGAAGGTGCAGATTCTGATAATGACCGGCACCAGTAGTGATTTTTACCAGTGCTGATTGTATAAATGATGTCCAGCGACATTATATTTTGAGCACTGTGTTAAATCAAGCACGGTATAAAAAAAATTACCGGTGCTTGTGTTTAGTAGGATCTTAATTTACTTGCACCGATATATCCTAAGCATCAGTTTAATATTCATAGCGGTGCTAATTTTTCCAGCAACACTCTTAAATTCACAAACTGGTGCTTATTTTGCATTGCATTTTTAATGCCCTATTTTAATTTTTTCTGGCCCATCCCGGATAGAAACTCGGGGAAATATCACAGAAGAAACTCAAAAATAGCCAAATTACTCTAAATCTAATTACATAGAATCAAATATAGTGTGAATGAAAACAAGATTTATTCAAAGCAACAAAAAAATTAATGTAAAAACTACACAAGTCTAAAAAAATCATCTATGAACCAAGAAATTTATAAACCAACTAAATTTGTACGAAATCAATTTTTTATCCTCCATTTTACAACAAGAGGTCCATAGAAGTCTTTCATTCTTTCGCATATATGTCCACCCAAGCCTGGCACAATCTGTCGGCTACATCTGCTTTCCATTGTATGCTCATTTTCCCGAGGGAAATATCTGTTGTGTACAAAACATCATGATCATTAATTACGTGAAAGTATTTATTAGGTAAGAAGAACAAATATTTAATTGGTAATTTGTTGACTGACCTCTAGAATATTTGTAGAGGTATTCTTGAGCACAAGTTCTTCCGTGAACATGAGAACGTAGTACCCGCATTCTCAACCACTCATCCGACGTCGATACTGCAAATGAAAAATGAGATAAATGTAATTGTATTAAATAATGTTCGCAATAAAGGGAGTCTTGGATTGAATGACTTGCATCAATATTTGTGATTTCCTAGGTGTAATCCGGAGATGGTTCTATCTTCCTCTTCTCCCTTTGATATCGGCATGCTATCTTGGGAATGTTGAACTTTGAATGGTTACGTAATTCACACTTGTAGATGTTAAAATTAGTACAATAAAACGAATGAAAGTAATTGGAAATAAGTTGGTTTTCAAGAGTGTTGTGGGGTTAGATTCCTCTAATCAGTGAGTCAAGAATAAAACCTTCCTCTGCACCAGGACAAATGAGTACTAAGTACCAATGATCGTTGCATTGAAAAGAAAGTAGCACATGAATGAATTAGTAAGCTAAGGACAATTTTCCAAAATTGAGAAAAATTTAGAGTGTAACTTACATTTTAATATATGGCACCATATAAATCTCTGCTTCAGTTAAAAGCATGGTATCTAGAATGGCTTTTGTACGACTTTCGACTTCTACAACTTTGAATTCTTGGACATAACCTCCTGTGCAACTTGAAACAAACTGTATACGGCCATTGTTAGTGTCAAGGACTTGGTCCCAGAGGTCACTTGAAGAATAGAGTTTGTTAAATTATTAATCAAATTCATATAAAAAGTAATACAGTTTATGTGAAAAAGTTAACCTTACCCCATCCACACATCAATTTGTGAGTTCGCTAGCCAGGTCATTGCTCTGAATTTGCAAGTCTGTTCTCAAACTCCATCATCGCATCTATCATCAATCCACTTTTATGTTTCCTACCAAAAGTTGAAAGTCAGAACGGTGACAACAACCTTTCCTGACTCTTGCATGCTCTTCACTAGCTTATTGCAGTACTTGATGTTATTCCCCATGTCGGGATATGCCTTGAACGAGCGTTGCTTGTTAATATGAAATTAAGGAATCAAACGAGTTTTAGGCTGACTAAAAAACAATTAAATATGGGACTAGATGTATGTCTTGAGAAGTACCTATTTCAGTGGCCTTTCATGCATAAATTTTCTTTGATGGAAGGTAGGAGCAGCTTGATCCATATTGTTTTGGAGTCTCCGCCTGACGAGAAAATGAACTAATCTTAAACTAATCTGAACATAGAATTAAATTGTAACAGATGTAGTAATTAGTTGTACTTATTACCTCATCCTCGCTGACATTAAGGCAATATTTGTCATCGTTTCAGGCCACGTCACCTTCAAATTCGTCGGGCTGGAGATCATCTCCAAGTCCTACCAAAGATATAGTCTAGTCTACGACACTCCCCAAAGCCTCTCCCACATCATTGAAATGGTGGTTGGTGGACAACAATCCATCTTCGGAATGGTAGATTGGCTCGTACACACGGACGTGAGCTACTACACCAGTTTCCTTATCGGGACGCCTAGATTTCTTAAGCCATGCTTTAGCCACCCTTACCTTCTCTCCCTAAAGGTTCTTGATGAACAAGGTGACCAATTCACCATCATGTAATACAGATTGATTATTAAGTAAGTCTAAATGTTTTTAGGGTCTAACAAAAAAGAAAAAATAAAAGTAGAAAAGTAGTAATTGTAATGTGTAATAACTACTTCATCTTCTTCTCTGTCGATGGGGGAATCTTGGCTCAAGCCAGTAAGACCGATGGATACACCAACAAGGTCTTCTCAATGAAGCCCTTCGGGTCTTCCAAGCATTCCAAAATATTTAATCCACCTGCTGCAGACATTCCCTTGACCAATTGGTCAAGGTAAGCGACCATCGCCTCACAACTGGCTGATCGGGGGGAGTTCTTTCCCTTATTATTTTGGGATGAGGAGTTGCTGCCACACTTACTTCTTGCTATACCTGGGATAGAAACAACTGCTGGCAGTCAAGTCTGGGTACCACTATAACGACCCAAGTGATCCTTCTTCCCGGTGGATCTTATCAAAATGTCAACACCCGGTGCCAACTCTAAGGTACCCTTATCTGTTTCTTCGCTCATCCTCAACTGTGGTGCATATTATTGGGTTAGCTATGAAGATATTTTTACACACACACACGCGCGCACACATATATATAAGTTTACATGAATATGAATACTTACAATATCCTTAGCTAGGGCTTTGACTTTCGGGGTTGCATAATCTTTATCTTTTCTCATGTTTGACTCCAGATAGACCAACGATCTGTACGGCTTGAAATTCTTGGAACTAATGTCATGTTTGATCTCTTCTTCTATATAATCCTAGTCCCTCAACTTATGTCTCTCCTTCTCTTTTAGATGCTCGATCAACTTTTTCCTTGTAGCCCTGTTGCCCCTTGGTCCGGTGTGGTGGGTGTAGTTCGTTTCCTTTGATTGGCCACTTACCCTCTTTTTTTTTCTTTAAACAAAAAAAAGTGTAATTAGTTATTTTCACAATCAATTAGTTGATAAATTAAGTTATAAAACTTATGATATGCTGTAAGAACTTTACTTACCATAATATCTTCTGTTTTTATGTGTTTCTCAAATATTTTCCACTCCTCCATATCCATGCACATATACTTTTCCCATGGCTTGTACTCTGGAATTTTTCCGCTTGACATGAAATGTATGTACTTGTTTACCACCTTCGATTTCCAATTACGATGTGCATCTGCAGCCTTGCTTACCACATCATTCCTCAACTTCCTCCATTGTTCTTCAATCATTTTAGTTTCAAACTTGAAACTTGCCTATGACGGGCTATTGCACAATATTTTGATTAATAGCAACAACATATAGGTTGATAACAACACTTAGGCATTTCAAACATAATTATTATAACATAGTGTTTTACCTTCATGTCTCTCCACGCCCCCTCCTTCACATCCAACAAAACGTTCGGCCTGTGTATTTATGTAGCAAATCTGACCGCCTCTGAAATACATAGTTTTAATAAGCGGTCCAACCGTTCCCATTTTTAACACATACATCCCACCATCAACGCACTCAAAAGCGAACGGGGCATGGTCATTTTACTTGGATAACATAACCGACTGAAACATAGCCATTCCTCGTTCCCTACACCATGTGGCAATCTCAACCTTGTCAAACGCTTTCCCTTGATGGCCACCTTCCTTGGTAAGGTCATCATCGCGAATGTTTTTGTCCTCTCTATCTTCCTCATTCTCCATTTTTCTATTCAGGGTCGGCACTTGTTGCACCCTCTCCCTTTTCCTCAAATTGAATCTTTAGGGATGCCACAGGTGGAACGTCATCCGGTTTGTGTTCAGAGCCAACTTCTTGGTCCTCCATCCTTCTTGGTTTTTTGGTTGGGGAACCACTCCTCTTCCTTCTCCCCACCGTATTTTTGGATTTAGGAGGCATCTTAACATGAAACAAAATGGAACGCATTAATAATACAACAACCATATTACAAAAATTGTGAACCAAATCCGTGATAACCATGATAACCAATTTCTAAAAATTGCGCACCAACCAATGAAATTAGTGCCATTAAGGACCACACTCTTTCCAAAATCAACCAAATTGAATATATTCAAATGATTACGGTTAACAAACATCACAAAATATTCAAATTCGGAACAAAAACTTCACAACACACAATTTGTATCACAAACATAGCAAAATATTCATTCGATACATGCACTTCACTAGACACAAGTTGAATTCTATGACATCACAACAAATTCAAAATTCACTACCAACACTTCAAAAAACACACAATTTGGCATTTTAAACGTCACTAACAATATTCAACATTTGGTACAAACCCTTCACAACACACATATTGGCATCTCAAACATCACAAAATATTCAACATTTGACAACAACACACAATTTGGCATCTCAAGCATCACCAACAACATTCAAGGGCAAGGAAATTGTAACGGGTACAACCCAACACAACCGAAAATTGAAATAGCTTCCAAGTTAGACATTTCATCTAACACCTACTCTTTCATACCCATATTTTCGAATCCAAAGGTATAGAATCCTAATTTTTTGACAAAATACTTCAAATTCATGACTTACCTTTCGACAATGGAGATTTGGAATTGGGTGGAGGTTGAATCCTTCACTTCCGAGTTTATGGCTTCCAAGTTACCAAAAGAGGTGTATTTTGGGCTGTTATTCAAGGTGGATTTGATAAGTGGGTCAATGGTGTATAAATGGGGAGTAATGGTGGTTGGAAATGTGGGATTCAATCGGATTTTTGGGGAAGAAATCGTTCGAAGAAATAATGATCGTTAATGGGGGAAGACGATCACTTTTTATTTATACCAATAGTCCCACCATTGATACGAATGATAACATACTAGTGCCTATATTAGTACTCCTATGTTCTAGAAATCTCCAAAGTATGCAGCACCAGTATGATACCGATGTTGGTGAACAAAATATCGGTGCCTATTCTAACTTAAGGCAATTGCTTGAGGCTACCATAATTCATTTTTTTATTTAATTCCCATGGACAGAAAGGAAAGAACAATTTTTTTTTAAAAAAAAATTCAAGTATGGAGCACTGGTCATACAACTAGTGCCACTGCAGAAAATCGGTGTTGGCTTGTAATGAAGCAGCTGCCTACCTCTTCTTTAAATGAATTTTTAAAAAGAAAGTTTGGACAGTGAGGTACCTTCAAAATTTTGTCTAAGAGTTTAGCATCGGTGTCAAATACCGGTGTCATAGCATGACAAATCGGTGCCCCGATTATTGGATATGGGCTTAAATATTTTTCAGCCCAAAGTTCCATTGGCGGGAAATCACCTATTGAAGCAGGCACTGGTATATATGCCGGTGTTCATTTGAAATCATGAAATTTTGAATTTCCTGTCAAGATTTTGGCAAAAAAATTGATTTTTTGATTACCCTCCTCTTATCAGCACCGGTAAATTTATCTTATATGCCGGTGCTAGTTTAACTATCAATATTTTGCTTAATTTGATTTTTTTGCCAACATAGAGAGTAACATTTTTTAATTGGTGTATTTATACAATTGGATTAAAAAATATTAAATTAAACATTCAACATATCCGGTGTTGCAAGATTGTGTCAAAAAGATAAACGAAAAGGGCATGTATCTAACTTTGGTGAAATTACAATTTTGCCCAAAACTAAGTTACCCCTTCTTAGTGGCGTCTAAATAACTTGATTTTGGGTATTCTTGGGTTAATATACGTTTTATAATAGAAATAGGTTTTATGATGAAAATAAGTAAAGCACTAGTATATGTTTTAGAGCATCTTACTCTTGATTATTTAGAAGATAGGAAGTCAAAACAGGAAGGATTATTGGTAAGTTTTTCCCACGTATTATGGGAAAAGAATTTATTTGGAATTGGAATATGAATCAAGGTTTCATAATGTAGTATCGCTTCCAACCGGATTTCAATTTGGATCTCCGTGTGAAGTTTTTGCCTTTTGTACTTAGCTCCCTCCAAGATTCTTATAATTGTCGAAATGCAAAATTAGCGACTCCATAATGAAATTCAATAATGTATGATAACTTTGCGACTTGGTCATGATTGGGTAAAGGGAATGTGCTCACAACTGAAAATAGAAAAGTTGTACAATATTTTGTGAAATTGCATTGTTGTCCAAAAGTGTGTGAACCCCTTATCTATTCGTTCGAAATACTTATTTTTTGTTATTATAGGCTAAATACAAGATTTTTAAATAATTGAATTTTCCATGGTATAAATTAGAAAGCGCTAGTACATGTTCTAAACTAAATTATAGAAGATGGTTTGGAATTAATAAAGGAAAATCAGATTTGTTTACGGAACCTTTGTTTTGCTCTATCGTTTATTAATTTTTCTTTACAGACATGGAAAATTCATTACGATTTAATATTGTAGATTCACATCTAATCGGATTTCAATTTGGACCTCTGAGTGAAGTTTTTGCTTTTGCCACTTAGATCCCTCTAAGAAAATAGAAAGGGCAAAAATCCAAAGTTTATGAAACTTCAATACTAAATCATAAATAATATTGCGTGAACGGTTCTTCATCCCACATTTGTGCATCTTGTGAGCTAGTCCCCAAGTTGCTTTGCTAAACACTCAGGTCGATTTATGTAGGGAAAAGTCTAACTGCTTTCACCGCATCGGGGAATTAAGAGCTAAAACCCTTACCCATGTGATCGCACTAGGATCTTTCATAATGTGATTTTGTAAGAAGATTTTGAATACCAATCTCCAACATAGCGACTCTAGATTCCAATGAGAGAACCACATTGTCATGGAAGTTTTTGTAGAAAGAGTCTACCGTAATCTTACCCACCGGTTCCATGTATATGTCGTGTGGGTAGTGCGGCACACCCGCTTTTGTGCACAGTGAGGAGATGAGGCTGCGATAACCATAACAACCGGATCTCTCCAAATCATATCTCAATCTGTTCACCATTCGATGACCTACATTCCTTCGCAGTTTCAACTTAATTGCGTATAGATTTGTAAGCCTCAATTTGTGCACATCCATGTTCACTGTGACCGAGTTTATTCTATATGCAACGAAATGATACCATCCATACATCTCGGGCATGAGAGCCTTCTTTGGATTCTTTGTCCAACCTAGTTTAACACGTGAAACGACATTGGTTTCCTCTCTAGTAACCGTCCTTACAATCTCCTTCCCAGTGGGATCATCAAAATCCCAACCGTCATTCACCTTGGTATGAAAGGCAAGAAATTCATCTACCTCAGTTGGAACATTTGGCAACACGTGCAATTTGTTTACGGATTCAGCTGTCAATTGGACCATTTTTCCTATACATAACGTCTCATCCCACCTTGGACCACACCTCAAATTAGCATAGAACTCACTCACGATGTTGAGGTTAAACGTTACAAGCGTGTCACACAACTTTTCCCACCCAAGTATCCAGATAGATTCTTCAAAGGGGGTATGCTTCTATTCCCCTCTCCGGAAAAAGGTGCCTTGTTCTGTAAGTTTGTTCAATTACCACTGCCTCCTCTGAAACGAACCTCTTCTCTCGTTGTTTGATATTTGTTTTAAACCTCGGAGAGGAAGGGGATACGTTGCATGTCCTCTTCAATGGAGTTTTTGGTTTCATCTCCTACAAAGTCCACTCAATCATTTTAAAAACACCTTCCACGCATAAAAAAACCATGAACAAACATTCAACGGAAATCAATAAAAAAACTTAAGTATAGAGATATGTAACTAATCTACACTAATGGTATGTACATCATTGCATCATAGACTATATCCTATTGTATTGAAAGCTTAACAAACATTTTTAAAAAGCTTTGATGAACCTACCTTAGTCCTTTTGAAAACGTTGGGTTGATGATTCTATGGTGATGGTAGGGAAGATTTTCACACTAAATTCGTGGTTGGAAGGTGAAGCATATGTGGATCTATTTTTTTTGTTATGTAGGGGATAAGTTAGCACCAGTATGAACTAAAGAAATCGGTGCCTATTTAGGCTAAGGCAGCTAGCTGTCTAACACTGCTTTAAATCATTTTTTCTGTTATTTTTTTCTACCCGAGACCAAAGTCACAAAATATTTTCTAAGTACACAACACTGATATTAATACCGATGTTAGTAATCACATGTACCAGTGCCAATATAGGCTAAGGTTGCCTTAAGCTGCTTTAAATCATTTTTATGTTCTTTTTTCCAACCCGAGACCAAAGTTACAAAATATTTTCTAGGGGATTATACAAATATACCCCTATATAATAAGGAAAGTGCAGATATAACCCTCAGTTAATTTTTAGTGCAAAT